>MU106281.1:78789-172707 GCA_012274485.2 Sinapis alba | reverse complement strand
GTTTTATTAGAAGCTTGATTAACTTGTCATATGTGCAAACAGGCTAAACATGGATATCATGATTAGAAAGTGGAATAATTTCTTCAACATAACTCCTATGGGATTTTTTAAACTTCATGAAAGACTCTCCACTGATTAATGGTTCCAAATCAAGCTTATTACATATTGATTCATCCTTGTTTGATTAGAAGCTTGAAGAACTTGCCATATGTCCAAACATGCTAAACATGGATATAATGATTAGAAAGTGGAATAACTTCTTCAACATTACTCCTATGGGATTTATTCAACTTCATGAAATACTCTCCACTGATAAATGGTTACAAATCAAGCTTCTTACACATTGATTCATCCTGGTTTGATTAGAAGCTTGAAGAAATTGCCATACGTCCAAACATCCTAAACATGGATATCATGATTAGAAAATGGAATAACTTCTTGAACATAACTCCTATGGGATTTTTTAAACTTCATTGATACTTTCCACTGATTAATGGTACCAAATCAAGCTTCTTACATATTGATTCATCCTTGTTTGATTAGAATATTGAAAAACTTTTCATATGTCCAAACAGGCTAGAAATGGATATCATGATTAGAAAGTGGAATAACTTCTTCAACATAACTCCTACGAGATTTTTTAAACTTCATGGAGACTCTCCACTGATTAATGGTTACAAATCAAGCTTCTTACATATTGATTCATCCTGGTTTGATTAGAAGCTTGAAGAACTTGTCATATGTCCAAACAGGCTAAACATGGATATCATGATTAGAAAGTGGAATAATTTCTTCAACATAACTCCTATCAGATATTTTCAACTTCATGAAAGACTCTCCACTGATTAATGGTTACAAATCAAGCTTCTTACATATTGATTCATCTTGGTTTGATTAGAAGCTTGAAGAACTTGCCATATGTCCTAACAGGCTAAACATGGATATCATGATTAGAAAGTGGAATATCTTCTTCAACATAACTCCTATGAGATTTATTCAACTTCTTGGAGACTCTACAATGATTAATGGTTACAAATCAAACTTCTTACCTATTGATTCATCCTTTTTTGATTCGAAGCTTGAAGAACTTGCCATATGTCCAAACAGGCGAAACATGGATATCTTGATTAGAAAGTGGAATAACTTCTTCAACATAACTCCTATGAGATTTATTCAACTTCATGAAAGACACTCAACTGAATAATGGTTACAAATCAATATTCTTACATAGTGATTCATCTTGGTTTTATTAGAAGCTTGATTAACTTGTCATATGTCCAAACAGGCTAAACATAGATATCATGATTAGAAAGTGGAATAATTTCTTCAACATAACTCCTATGGGATTTTTTAAACTTCATGAAAGACTCTCCACTGATTAATGGTTCCAAATCAAGCTTCTTACATATTGATTCATCCTTGTTTTATTAGAAGCTTGAAAAACTTGCCATATGTCCAAACAGGCTAAACATGGATATAATGATTAGAAAGTGGAATAACTTCTTCAACATTACTCCTATGGGATTTATTCAACTTCATGAAATACTCTCCACTGATGAATGGTTCCAAATCAAGCTTCTTACACATTGATTCATCCTGGTTTGATTAGAAGCTTGAAGAACTTGCCATACGTCCAAACATGCTAAACATGGATATCATGATTAGAAAGTGGAATAACTTCTTGAACATAACTCCTATGGGATTTTTTAAACTTCATTGATACTTCCCACTGATTAATGGTACCAAATCAAGCTTCTTACATATTGATTCATCCTTGTTTGATTAGAAGCTTGAAGAACTTTGTCATATGTCCAAACATGCTAGAAATGGATATCATGATTAGAAAGTTGAATAACTTCTTCAACATAACTCCTATGAGATTTTTTAAACTTCATGGAGACTCTCCACTGATTAATGGTTACAAATCAAGCTTCTTACATATTGATTCATCCTGGTTTGATTAGAAGCTTGAAGAACTTGTCATATGTCCAAACAGGCTAAACATGGATATCATGATTAGAAAGTGGAATAACTTCTTCAACATAACTCCTATCAGATATTTTCAACTTCATGAAAGACTCTCCACTGATTAATGGTTACAAATCAAGCTTCTTACATATTGATTCATCTTGGTTTGATTAGAAGCTTGAAGAACTTGCCATATGTCCTAACAGGCTAAACATGGATATCATGATTAGAAAGTGGCATATTTTCTTCAACATAACTCCTATGAGATTTATTCAACTTCTTGGAGACTCTACAATGATTAATGGTTACAAATCAAACTTCTTACCTATTGATTCATCCTTTTTTGATTCGAAGCTTGAAGAACTTGCCATATGTCCAAACAGGCGAAACATGGATATCTTGATTAGAAAGTTGAATAACTTCTTCAACATAACTCCTATGAGATTTATTCAACTTCATGAAAGACTCTCAACTGAATAATGGTTACAAATCAATATTCTTACATAGTGATTCATCTTGGTTTTATTAGAAGCTTGATTAACTTGTCATATGTCCAAACAAGCTAAACATAGATATCATGATTAGAAAGTGGAATAATTTCTTCAACATAACTCCTATGGGATTTTTTAAACTTCATGAAAGACTCTCCACTGATTAATGGTTCCAAATCAAGCTTCTTACATATTGATTCATCCTTGTTTTATTAGAAGCTTGAAAAACTTGCCATATGTCCAAACAGGCTAAACATGGATATAATGATTAGAAAGTGGAATAAATTCTTCAACATTACTCCTATGGGATTTATTCAACTTCATGAAATACTCTCCACTGATGAATGGTTCCAAATCAAGCTTCTTACACATTGATTCATCCTGGTTTGATTAGAAGCTTGAAGAACTTGCCATATGTCCAAACATGCTAAACATGGATATCATGATTAGAAAGTGGAATAACTTCTTGAACATAACTCCTATGGGATTTTTTAAACTTCATTGATACTTCCCACTGATTAATGGTACCAAATCAAGCTTCTTACATATTGATTCATCCTTGTTTGATTAGAAGCTTGAAGAACTTTGTCATATGTCCAAACATGCTAGAAATGGATATCATGATTAGAAAGTGGAATAACTTCTTCAACATAACTCCTATGAGATTTTTTAAACTTCATGGAGACTCTCCACTGATTAATGGTTACAAATCAAGCTTCTTACATATTGATTCATCCTGGTTTGATTAGAAGCTTGAAGAACATGTCATATGTCCAAACAGGCTAAACATGGATATCTTGATTAGAAAGTGGAATAACTTCTTCAACATAACTCCTATGAGATTTATTCAACTTCATGAAAGACTCTCAACTGATTAATGGTTACAAATCAATATTCTTACATAGTGATTCATCATGGTTTGATTATAAACTTGAAGAACTTGCCATATGTCCAAAAAGGCTAGACATGGATATCATGATTAGAAAGTGGAATATCTTCTTCAACATAACTCTTATGGGGTTTTTTAGACTTCATGGATACTTTCCGCTAATTAATGGTTCCAAATCAAATTTCTTACATATTGATTAGTCTTGGTTTGATTAGAAGCTTGAAGAAATTGTCACATGTCCAAACAGGATAACATCGATATCATGATTAGAAAGTGGAATAACTTCTTCAACATAACTCCTATGGGATTTTTTAGACTATCGATACTTTCCACTGATTAAGTGTTCCAAATCAAGCTTCTTACATATTGATTCATCCTGCTTTGATTAGAAGCTTGGAGAACTTGCCATATGTCCAAACAGGCTAAACATGGATATCATGATTAGAAATGGAATAACTTCTTCAACATAACTCCTATGAGATTTTTTAAACTTCATGGAGACTCTCCACTGATTAATGTTTACAAATCAAGCTTCTTACATATTGATTCATCCTGGTTTGATTAGAAGCTTGAAGAACTTGTCATATGTCCAAACATGCTAAACATGGATATCTTGATTAGAAAGTGGAATATCCTCTTCGACATAACTCCTATGGGATTTTTTCAACTTCATGAAGACTCACCACTGTTTAATGGTTCCAAATCAAACTTCTTACATATTGATTTATCCTTGTTTGATTAGAAGCTTGAAGAAATTTCCATATGTCCAAATAGGCTAAACATGGATATCATGATTAGAAAGTTGAATATTTTCTTCAACATAATGCCTATGGGATTTATTCAACTTCATGGAGACTCTACACTGATTAATGGTTCCAAATCAAGATTCTTACATATTGATTCATCCTAGTTTGATTAGAAGCTTGAAGAACTTGTCATATGTCCAAACAGGTTAAACATGGACATCATGATTAGAAAGTTGAATAACTTCTTCAACATAACTCCTATGAGATTTTTTAAACTTTCATGGAGACTCTCCACTGATTAATGGTTACAAATCAAGCTTCTTACATATCGATTCATCCTGGTTTGATTAGAAGCTTGAAGAACTTGTCATATGTCCAAACAGGCTAAACATGGATATCTTGATTAGAAAGTGGAATAACTTCTTCAACATAACTCCTATGATATTTATTCAACTTCATGAAAGACTCTCCACTGATTAATGGTTACAAATCAAGCTTCTTACATATTGATTCATCCTTGTTTGATTAGAAGCTTGAAGAACTTGCCTTATGTCCAAACATGCTAAAAATGGATATCATGATTAGAAAGTGGGATAACTTCTTCAACATAACTCCTATGAGATTTATTCAACTTCATGAAAGACTCTCCACTGATTAATGGTTACAAATCAAGCTTCTTACATAGTGATTCATCATGGTTTGATTATAAGCTTGAAGAACTTGCCATATGTCCAAAAAGGCTAAACATGGATATCATGATTAGAAAGTGGAATCACTTCTTCAACATAACTCTTATGGGGTTTTTTCAACTTCATGGATACTTTCCACTAATTAATGGTTCCAAATCAAATTTCTTACATATTGATTAGTCTTGGTTTGATTAGAAGCTTGAAAAAATTGTCACATGTCCAAATAGGCTAAACATGGATATCATGATTAGAAAGTGGAATAACTTCTTCAACATAACTCCTATGAGATTTATTCAACTTCATGAAAGACTCTCCACTGATTATTGGTTACAAATCAAGCTTCTTACATAGTGATTCATCATGGTTTGATTAGAAGCTTGAAGAACTTGTCATATGTCCAAACAGGCTAAACATGGATATCATGATTAGAAAGTGGAATAACTTCTTCAACATAACTCCTATGAGTTTTTTTAAACTTCATGGAGACTCTCCACTGATTAATTGTTACAAATCAAGCTTCTTACATATTGATTCATCCTGGTTTGATTAGAAGCTTGAAGAACTTGTCATATGTCCAAACAGGCTAAACATGAATATCTTGATTAGAAAGTGGAATATCCTCTTCGACATAACTCCTATGGGATTTTTTCAACTTCATGGAGACCCTCCACTGATTAATGGTTCCAAATCAAGCTTCTTACATATTGATTCATCCTGGTTTGATTAGAAGCTTGGAGAACTTGCCATATGACCAAACAGGCTAAACATGAATATCATGATTAGAAAGTGGAATAACTTCTTCAACATAACTCTTATGATATTTATTCAACTTCATGAAAGACTCTCCACTGATTAATGGTTACAAATCAATATTCTTACATGTTGATTCATCCTTGTTTGATTAGAAGCTTGAAGAACTTGCCATATGTTCAAACAGGCTAAACATGGATATCATTATTAGAAACTGGAATAACTTCTTCAACATAACTCCTATGAGATTTATTCAACTTCATGAAAGACTCTCCACTGATTAATGGTTACAAATCAAGCTTCTTACATATTGATTCATCCTTGTTTGATTAGAATCTTGAAGAACTTGCCATATGTCCAAACAGCCTAAACCTGGATATCATGATTAGAAAGTGGAATAACTTCTTCAACATAACTCCTATGAGATTTATTCAACTTCATGAAAGACTCTCCACTGATTATTAGTTACAAATCAATCTTCTTACATAGTGATTCATCATGGTTTGATTAGAAGCTTGAATAACTTGTCATATGTCCAAACAGGCTAAACATGGATATCATTATTAGAAAGTGGAATAATTTCTTCAACATAACTCCTATGGGATTTCTTAAACTTCATGGATACTTTCCACTGATTATTGGTTCCAAATCAAGCTTCTTACATATTGATTCATCCTTGTTTGATTAGAAGCTTGAAAAACTTGCCATATGTCCAAACAGGCTAAACATGGATATCATGATTAGAAAGTGGAATAAATTCTTCAACATTACACCTATGGGATTTATTCAACTTCATAAAATACTCTCCACTGATTCATGGTTCCAAATCAAACTTCTTACATAATGATTTATCCTTGTTTGATTAGAAGCTTAAAGAAATTTCCATATGTCCAAATAGGCTAAACATGGATATCATGATTAGAAAGTTGAATATTTTCTTCAACATAATGCCTATGGGATTTATTCAACTTCATGGAGACTCTACACTGATTAATGGTTCCAAATCAAGATTCTTACATATTGATTCATCTTGGTTTGATTAGAAGCTTGAAGAACTTGTCATATGTCCAAACAAGATAAACATGGATATCATGATTAGAAAGTGGAATAACTTCTTCAACATAACTCTTATGAGATTTTTTAAACTTCATGGAGACTCTCCACTGATTAATGGTTACAAATCAAGCTACTTACATATTGATTCATCCTAGTTTGATTATAAGCTTGAAGAACTTGTCATATGTCCAAACAGGCTAAACATGGATATCTTGATTAGAAAGTGGAATATCTTTTTCGACATAACTCCTATGGGATTTTTTCAACTTCATGGAGACCCTCCACTGAATAATGGTTCCAAATCAAGCTTCTTACATATTGATTCATCCTGGTTTGATTAGAAGCTTGGAGAACTTGCCATATGTCCAAACAAGCTAAACATGAATATCATGATTAGAAAGTGGAATAACTTCTTCAACATAACTCCTATGATATTTATTTAACTTCATGAAAGACTCTCCACTGATTAATGGTTACAAATCAAGATTCTTACATATTGATTCATCCTTGTTTGATTAGAATATTGAAGAACTTGCCATATGTCCAAACAGGCTAAACATGGATATCATGATTAAAAGTGGAATAACTTCTTCAACATAACTCCTATGAGATTTATTCAAATTCAAGAAAGACTCTCCACTGATTAATGGTTATAAATCAAGCTTCTTACATAGTGATTCATCATGGTTTGATTATAAGCTTGAAGAACTTGCAATATGTCCAAAAGGCTAAACATGGATATCATGATTAGAAAGTGGAATAACTTCTTCAACATAACTCTTATGGGGTTTTTTCAACTTCATGGATACTTTACACTAAATAATGGTTCCAAATAAAATTTCTTACATATTGATTAGTCTTGGTTTGATTATAAGCTTGAAGAAATTGTCACATGTCCAAACAGGCTAACATGGATATCATGATTAGAAAGTGGAATAACTTCTTCAACATAACTCCTATGAGATTTTTTAAACGTCATGGATACTTTCCACTGATTAATAGTTCCAAATCAAGCTTCTTACATATTGATTCATCCTGTTTTGATTACAAGCTTAAAGAACTTGCCATATGTCCAAACAGGCTAAACATGGATATCAAGATTAGAGAGTGGAATAACTTCTTCAACATAATTTATTCAACTTCATGAAATACTCTCCACTGATTAATTGTTCCAAGTCAAGCTTCTTACATATTTATTCATCTTAGTTTGATTAGAAGCTTGAAGAACTTATCATATGTCCAAATAGGCTAAACATGGATATGATGATTAGAAAGCTGAATATTTTCTTCAACATAACTCCTATGGGATTTATTCAAATTCATGGAGACTCTCCACTGATTAATGGTTCCAAATCAAGCTTCTTACATATTGATTCATCCTGGTTTGATTGGAAGCTTGAAGAACTTGTCATATGTCCAAAAAGGCTAAACATGAATATCTTGATTAGAAAGTGGAATATCTTCTTCAACATAACTCCTATGGAATTTTTTTCAACTTCATGGAGACTATCGACTGATTAATGGTTCCAAATCAAGATTCTTACATATTGATTCATCCTGGTTTTATTAGAAGCTTGAAGAACTTGTCATATATCCAAACATGCTAAACATGGATATCATGATTAGAAAGTGGAATAACTTCTTCAACATAATTCCTATGAGATTTATTCAACTTCATGAAACACTCTCCACTGATTAATGGTTACAAATCAAGCTTCTTACATGTTGATTCATCCTTGTTTGATTACAAGCTTGAAGAACTTGCAATATGTCCAAATAGGCTAAACTTGGATATCATGTTTAGAAAGTGGAGTAACTTCTTCAACATAACTCCTATGAGATTTATTCAACTTCACGAAAGACTCTCCACTGATTAATGGTTACAAATCAAGCTTCTTACATAGTGATTCATCATGGTTTGATTATAAGCTTGAAGAACTTGCCATATGTCCAAACATGCTAAACATGGATATCATGATTAGCAAGTGGAATAACTTCTTCAACATAACTCCTATGGGATTTTTTCAACTTCATGGATACTTTCCACTGACTAATGGTTCCAAATCAAGCTTCTTACATATTGATTATTCTTGGTTTGATTAGAAACTTGAAGACCTTGTCATATGTCCAAACAGGCTAAACATGGATAACATGATTAGAAAGTGGAATAACTTCTTCAACATAACTCCTATGGGATTTTTTAAACTTCATGGATACTTTCCACTGATTAATGGTTCCAAATCAAGCTTCTTACATATTTATTCATCCTGGTTTGATTAGAAGCTTGAAGAACTTGTCATATGTCCAAACAGGCTAAACATGGATATCTTGATTCGAAAGTGGAATATTTTCTTCAACATAACTCCTATGGGAATTTTTCAACTTCATGGAGACTCTCCACTGATTAATGGCTCCAAATCAAGCTTCTTACATATTGATTCATCCTGGTTTGATTAGAAGCTTGAAGAACTTGTCATATGTCCAAACAGGCTAAACATGGATATCATGATTAGAAAGTGGAATAACTTGTTCAACATAACTCGTATTGTTGAGATGAAGCAATAAAGATCAAGAGGAATGGTTGATTCAAATTAAGTTAGTAGTTAACTTGGGAACCAAGGCTGTCAGTACAACCTAGAGTTCCTTCAAAGGCAAGCAAGAGTTTTGCCTTGTTGCATGAGCTAAAGAAGGTCCAAGGAAGCTTATTATATTGTATTGAGGTCTTCAAAGGAGGAGGGAGAGCTGAGAGAGCTGTTGGAGAAGCAGGACCACAAAGTCACATGTTGGGACAGGATCAAGGACCTGTCACTTTCACACTGTCTGGGCGTGCACTGATAAAACCAGACTGCCCTGGCCACACCAGACTGCCCTGACCACACCAGACTGTTTTCCCTTTGTTTATTAATTTATGTTGTCAAGTAGTTCCTTTGTTTGCCTTTAAATATGCTTGTAACATGTTCTGAATTAAGCAAGTGAATCAGAAACACTTCTTCTCTCTTATTCTTGTTCGAACTCTCCTCTCTCTGTTAGTGTTCATCATGTTCTTCTTGTTTATGAGTAAACTCTTCACTTAAATCTCTCTTAATCTCTAAAACTCACATGGTATCAGAGCAATAAGCTCCTGAAACCTATTCTCTTTAATTTTCCCTTTCTTATTCCGCAACTCATCTAAGCTACTCTGACATTTTCAAAATTCCTTTTGGTCTTTCCCACTGTTCTTGCTGTTTTTGAGTTGTTCTTGATGGATTTGACCGAAAACTCAAAAATGGTGACGATTCCTGTTTTTCTTAAGGGAACTAACTACCTACTGTTGGCAAGACTAGCTAAACTGCTCTTGGAGGCAGAGGTCTCTGGGATATTGTTGAAGAAGGCAAAAGGCCAAAGAAAACCATCCTAGGAGAGGATGGTAAAGAAGTTGTGACTGCTGAGGCTGGCGATAGGAAGAAGGATCAGGAGGATCTCATGGTGTTGTCCATTCTCCACTCCAGCCTTGAAGCCTCAATCCAGGAAGCTTACTCCTACTGTGAAACTTCCAAGGATCTGTGGGACACACTTCAGAAGGTTTATGGTAATGAATCTAACATCAGTATAGTGCTTGAAGTCAAGAGGGCCATCAACACTCTCAGTCAAGAGGACACTGATTTTTCTAAACATTTTTGGAAGTTTAGATCCTTGTGGGCAGAGCTGGAGATGTTCAGACCAGCTACTGTTGATCCTGAGGTGCTTAATGAAAGAAGAGAACAAGATAAGGTCTTTGCCTTGCTGTTTACTCTCAATCCAGCCTATGGAGACCTGATTAAGCACATCTTAAGGAGTGATAAACTTCCATCTCTTGAAGAGCTATGCGCTCAGATTCAAAAGGAACAAGGCTTTGTGGAGCTATTTGGAGGCAAAGGAGAACTTGTTCTTGAAAACCAGGCTGAAGGTGTTGCAAACAAAGGCTCCTACAAGCATGATGACAAGAGGATATGGGTATGTGATCACTGCAAGAAGAAACGCCATGGAAAGGACAAATGCTGGATTCTCCATCCTCACCTTAAACCTCAAAAGTTCAGGACACCATACCATGAAGCAAGAGCCAATCTCTCTAATGATGTGGGGGAACCATCTACCCCAGGTACCATGCGCTCAAACAATGTTGCTGTTGAGGGAAAGGCAATGACTTCCAGTAGCTGTTCAAGCTTGAGGAACACTCAAGATGAAGCCATCAAGCGATCTGACATTGAGGCTCTCATCAAAATCCTCAAGGACAACTCTAGTAACACACTTGGTACCTCTTTACATGCTTCTACTTGTGGTGTCTCCTTGAATGCTTTCACTGATTTAAAATTAATTAAACCTTTAGTTATAGATTCAGGAGCTAGCCACCACATGATTAGTGATCAAAACTTAATTAAAAACATTGTTCCTGCCTTAGGAAATGTTATGATTGCTAATGGTGATAGAGTACCAATTAAAGGAGTAGGTGATCTTAGGTTGTTTAACAATGATACTAAAGCCTTTTATATGCCTAGTTTCACCTCCAATTTGTTATCAGTTAAAAAGGCCACTAATTACTTGAATTGCAGTGTTATTTTCACTCCTAATGATGTCTACTTTCAGGATACTGAAACTAGTAGGTTGCTTGGCAAAGGTGTGACCAAGGAAGACTTGTACTTGCTTGAAGACACCAAGCTCACAGCCGATTTATCTTATGATTTGAATTCAAGTTTTAATTTCCCTAAAGATGTAATGTGGCATGCTAGATTAGGACATCCTCATTCACGTGCCTTGAACATCATATTGCCTAGTATTTCATTTCAAAAAGATTGTGAAGCTTGTATCCTAGGAAAACATTGCAAAACTGTCTTTCTTAAATCTAGTACAATCTATGAAAGTTGCTTTGATTTAATTCACTCTGATGTGTGGACAGTTCCTTGTGCATCTAGGGAACATCATAAGTACTTTGTGACGTTTATAGATGAGAAATCAAAGTATACATGGATCACCTTGCTGCAATATAAAGATAGGGTGTTAGATGCTTTTATAAACTTCCAAACTTATGTCTCTAATCATTACAATGCGAAGATAAAAATTCTTAGATCAGATAATGGAGGAGAATACACCAGCAAAGCATTCAAACAGCACCTAGCCAAGTATGGGATGATCCATCAAACAAGCTGTCCATATACTCCACAACAAAATGGTGTGGCTGAGAGGAAGAATAGACATCTTATGGAGGTGGCTAGAAGTATGATGTTCCACATTAATGTACCTAAGAGGTTCTGGGGGGATGCTGTGATGACAGCTTGCTACTTGATCAACAAGATTCCTACCAAGGTTCTTCAAGATCAGTCTCCTCATGAGGTATTAAACAAATATCGCCCCTCTATAGATCACCTTCGGGTATTTTGGCTGCTTGTGCGTTGTCTTAATTCCAAGAGAACAAAGGAACAAGCTTGAACCAAAGAGTACAAGGGAAATGTTCATTGGGTACTCACCTCACCAAAAGGGATACAAGTGTTTTTCACCACAAACCAGGAGGGTTTTAATCTCTAGAGATGTGAGGTTTGTTGAATCCAGAGGCTACTATTATGAGAAGAGTTGGGATGAGGTGAAAGACTTGTCTAAATCAGCCTCAGATAGAGCTGAAAATTTAAGAAGGGTAATAGAGAGTCTTGGCATCAGTACACCACAAGAGAGGGTTGTAATTGAGACTGAACCAAGACAAGACCAGCCAGGTTCACAAGCTGAAGAATCGCCTGAGGAGTCTGAAAATAAAGTTGTGGATGTTACTCCTCTTGCTCCTAAAGGGGGAACCAAACTGAAGCTCACCAAGAAAGTTCAGTATCTCATGACCAAGATGAGCAACAAGAAGGGTCAGTGGTGAGTGGATATCAAGAGGAGACTACACCAACTGAAGAAAATGTTCAAACATTAAAAAAGAGCACCAGGATTAGACATCCTCCTTCAAATTGGGTCAACACAAGAGTCTACTTCAACTCACAAGCAGTAGCTCATCCCATCCGGGCTGTGTGCTCTTTGGCTCAATACCCATAGGAACATGTTGTGTTCATGGGAAAGCTAGACCAGGAGTACATCCCAAGGTCTTATGAAGAAGCTATGAAACACAAGGAGTGGAGAGACTCAGTGGGAAATGAAACCAATGCTATGATTGGAATGACACTTGGTATGAAGCAAAACTTCCAAAGGGCAAGAAGGCAGTGACAAACATGTGGATCGTCACCATCAAATACAATGCTGATGGTATTGTGGAAAGATGCAAGACAAGGCTTGTTGCAAGAGGATTCACTCAGACTTATGGAGAAGACTACCTTGACACTTTTGTACCAGTGGCTAAGCTCCATACCATAAGGATCATTCTCTCTTTGGCTGTTAACTTGGAGTGGGATCTATGGCAGATGGACGTGAAGAATGCCTTCCTACAGAGTGAACTTGAGGATGAAGTCTACATGAGACCACCTCCTGGTCTAGAGCATCTAGTCAAGCCTGTAAATGTCCTCAGATTGAAGAAAGCCATCTATGGACTGAAGCAATCACCAAGGGTCTGGTATCACAAGCTCAGTACAACTCTAAATGGAAGGGGCTTTGTGAAATCTGAAGCTGACCATACCCTCTTCACGCTCACCAGTCCAAAAGGGATTGTGGTGATCTTAGTGTATGTGGATGATATCATAATCACAGGAAGTGACAAGGAAGGTATCCTCTTAACTAAACCTTTTCTTAAATCGTCATTTGATATCAAAGACTTGGGTGAATTAAAGTACTTCCTAGGAATTAAGATATGCCGATCTAAAGAGGGGTTGTTTCTATCCCAAAGGAAGTACACACTTGATTTGTTGAGTGAGGCAGGTGATCTAGGTGGAAGAGCTGCCAAGACACCACTAGAAGATGGTTACAAGGTCTTGCATGAGGGGGAGATTGAGGACAAGCCATATGGAGATGTCAAGAGATATAGAAGAATGGTTGGGAAGCTTATCTACCTTACAATCACAAGACCAGATGTGTGCTTTGCAGTCAATCAAGTCAGCAAACACATGCAAGCTCCTAAGCTACACCATTGGAACATGGTGGAGAGAATTCTGAGGTATCTTAGAGAGGCACCAGGGCAAGGAGTTTGGATGAGTTGTAACAAGAGCACTGAGATAGTAGGGTACTGTGATGCTGATTGGGCTGGAGATAGGGTGGACAGGAGGTCCACGACAGGCTACTGTACCTTCATTGGAGGCAACTTAGTCACTTGGAAGAGCAAGAAACATAAGATAGTATCATGCTCCAGTGCTGAGGCTGAGTATAGAGCAATGAGAAAGCTCACAAGTGAACTGATTTGGATCAAGAACCTGATGAGAGACTTGGGCATTGAGACGACCACACCTATCCAAATGCACTGTGATAATCAAGCAGCCATCCATATAGCATCCAACAATGTGTTTCACGAAAGGACCAAGCACATAGAAATGGATTGTCATAAGGTTAGACAAGCTGTGGAGCAGAAAATTATCCTACCATGCTAGACTAGAAGTGAAGATCAGTTGGCAGACATCTTCACCAAAGAAGCAAGCATTAAGGTCTGTGAGTTCATACATTCCAAACTTGGACTCATGGAACTCCCATCTCACTGTTCCTCTCAGCCATGAGGTGTTCTACTCTTTTTCCTTGGCTTGGTTTTTATCCCATGTGGTTTTTCCAAGCTAAGGTTTTAATGAGGGAATGCTTCATGGTTTCCAAGCTTGACAGTCCCTGTGGTCAAGCTTGAGGGGGAGTGTTGAGATGAAGCAATAAAGATCAAGAGGAATGGTTGATTCGAATTAAGTTAGGAGTTAACTTGGGAACCAAGGATGTCCGTACAACCTAGAGTGCCTTCAAAGGCAAGCAAGAGTTGTGCCTTGTTGCATGAGCTAAAGAAGGTCCAAGGAAGCTTATTATATTGTATTGAGGTCGGCAAAGGAGGAGGGAGATCTGAGAGAGCTGTTGGAGAAGCAGGACCACAAAGTCACATGTTGGGACAGGATCAAGGACCTGTCACTTTCACACTGTTTGGGCATGCAATGATCATACCAGAGTGCCTTGACCACACTAGACTGCTTTCCCTTTGTTTATTAATTTATGTTGTCAAGTAGCTCCCTTGTTTGCCTTTAAATATGCTTGTAACATGTTCTGAATTAAGCAAGTGAATCAGAAACACTTCTTCTCTCTTATTCTTGTTCGAACTCTCCTCTCTCTGTCTCTCTCTTAGTGTTCATCATGTTCTTCATGTTTCTGAGTAAACTCTTCACTTAAATCTCTCTTAATCTCTAAATCTCACACCTATGAGATTTATTCAACTTCATGAAAGACTCTCTACTGATTAATGGTTACAAATCAAGCTTCTTACATAGTGATTCAACATGGTTTGATTATAAGCTTGAAGAACTTGCCATATGGCAAAACAAGCTAAACATGGATATCATGATTGGAAAGAGGAATAACTTCTTCAACATAACTCCTATGGGATTTTTTCAACTTCATGGGTACTTTCCACTGATTAGTGGTTCCAAATCAAGCTTCTTACATATTGATTAGTCTTGGTTTGATTAGAAGCTTGAAGAACTTGCCATATGTCCAAACAGGCTAAACATGGATATTATGATTAGAAAGTGGAATAAATTCTTCAACATAACTCCTATGGGATTTATTCAACTTCATGAAATACTCTCCACTAATTAATGGTTCCAAATCAAGCTTCTTACATATTGTTTCATCCTTGTTTGATTAGAAGGTTGAAGAACTTTCCATATGTCCAAATAGGTTAAACATGGATATCATGATTAGAAAGTGGAATATTTTCTTCAACATAACTCCTATGAGATTTATTCAACTTCATGAAAGACTCTCCACTGATTAATGGTTCCAAATCAATCTTCTTACATATTGATTCATCCTGGTTGGATTAGAAGCTTGAAGAACTTGCCATATGTCCAAACAGGCTAAACATGGATATCATGATTAGAAACTGGAATAACCTCTTCAACATAACTCTTATGAGATTTATTCAACTTCATGAAAGACTCTCCACTGATTAATGGTTACAAATCAAGCTTCTTACATAGTGATTCATCATAGTTTGAATATAAGCTTGAAGAACTTGCCATATGTCCAAACAATCTAAACATGGATATCATGATTAGAAAGTGGAATAACTTCTTCAACATAACATCTATGGGATTTTTTCAACTTCATGGAGACTCTCCACTGATAAATGGTTTCAAATCAAGCTTCTTACATATTGATTCATCCTGGTTTGATTAGAAGCTTGAAGAACTTGCCATATGTCCAAACAGGCTAAACATGGATATAATGATTAGAAACTGGAATAACTTCTTCAACATAACTCCTATGAGATTTATTCAACTTCATGAACGACTCTCCACTAATTAGTGGTTACAAATCAAGCTTCTTACATAGTGATTCATCATGGCTTGATTATAAGGTTGAAGATTTTGCCATATGTCCAAACAGGCTAAACATAGATATCATGATTAGAAAGTGGAATAACTTCTTCAACATAACTCCTATGGGATTTTTTTCAACTTCATGGAGACTCTCCACTGATTACTGGTTCCAAATAAAGCTTCTTACATATTGATTCATTATGGTTTGATTAGAAGCTTGAAGAACTTGCCATATGTCCAAACATGCTAAACATGGATATCATGATTAGAAAGTGGAATATCTTCTTCAACATAACTCCTATGAGATTTATTCAACTTCATGAAAGACTCTCCACTGTTTAATGTTTACAAATCATGCTTCTTACTTATTGATTCATCATGGTTTCATTATAAGCTTAAAGAACTTGTCATATGTCCAAACAGGCTAATCATGGATATCTTGATTAGAAAGTGGAATATCTTCTTCAACATAACTCCTATGGTATTTTTTAAACTTCATGGATACTTTCCACTGATTAATGGTTCCAAATCAAGCTTCTTACATATTGATTCATCCTGGTTTGATTAGAAGCATGAAGAACTTGTCATATGTCCAAACAGGCTAAACAAGGATATCATGATTAGAAAATGGAATAACTTCGTCAACATAACTCCTATGGTTTTTTTTTTAACTTCATGGAGACTCTACACTGATTAATGGTTCAAAATCAAGCATTTTACATAGTGATTCATCATGGTTTTAATATAAGCTTGAAGATTTTGTCATATGTCCAAACAGGCTAAACATGGATATCTTAATTAGAAAGTGGAATATCTTCTTCAACATAACTCCTATGAGATTTTTTCAACTTAATGGAGTCTCTCCACTGATTAGTGGTTCCAAATCAATCTTCTTACATATTGATTCATCCTGGTTTGATTAGAAGCTTGAAGAACTTGACATATGTCCAAACAGGCTAAACAAGGATATTATGATTAGAAAGTGGAATAAGTTCTTCAACATAACTCCTATGAGATTTTTTTTTATCTTCATGGAGACTCTGCACTGATTAATTGTTCAAAATCAAGCTTTTTAAATATTGATTCATCCTGGTTTTATTAGAAGCTTGAAGAACTTGTCATATGTCCAAAAGGGCTAAATATGGGTTTTCTCATTAGAATGTGGAATAACTTCTTCAACATAACTCCTATGAGATTTATTCAACTTCATGGAATCTCTACACTAATTAATTGTTCCAAATCACGTTTCTTACATATTGATTCATCCTGGTTTGATTAGAAGCTTGAAGAACTTGCCATATGTCCAAAAGGGCTAAACATGGATATCCTCATTAGAAAGTGGAATAACTTCTTCAACATAACTCCTATGAGATTTATTCAACTTCATGGAGTCTCTACACTGATTAATGGTTCCAATTCAAGCTTCTTACATATTGATTCATCCTGGTTTGATTAGAAGCTTGAAGAACTTGTCATATGTCCAAAAGGGCTAAACATGGATATCCTCATTAGAAAGTGGAATAACTTCTTCAACATAACTCATATGGGATTTATTCAACTTCATGAAAGACTCTCCACTGATTCATCCTTGTTTGATTAGAAGCTTGAAGAACTTGCCATATGTGAAAAAAGAGTAAACATGGATATCATGATTAGAAAGTGGAATAACTTCTTCAACATAACTCTTATGGGATTTTTTAAACTTCATGGAGACTGTCCACTGATTAATGGTTCCAAATAAAGATTCTTACAGATTGATTAATTCTGGTTTGATTAGAAGCTTGAAGAACTTGACATATGTCCAAACAGGCTAAACAACGATATCATGATTAGAAAGTGGAATAACTTCTTCAACATAACTCCTATGAGATTTTTTTTCAACTTCATGGAGACTCTCCACCGATTACTGGTTCCAAATCAAGTTTCTTACATATTGATTCATTATGTTTTGATTAGAAGCTTGAAGAACTTGCCATATGTCCAACATTGCTAAACATGGATATCATGATTAGAAAGTGGAATATTTTCTTCAACATAACTCCTATGGGATTTCTTAAACTTCATGGAGACTCTACACTGATTAATGGTTCCAAATTAAGATTCTTACATATTGATTCATCCTTGTTTGATTAGAAGCCTGAAGAACTTTTTATATGTCCAAACAGGCTAAACATGGATATCATGATTAGAAAGTGGAATAAGTTCTTCAACATAACTCCTATGAGATTTTTTTTTTATCTTCATGGAGACTCTGCACTGATTAATTATTCAAAATCAAGCTTTTTAAATACTGATTCATCCTGGTTTGATTAGAAGCTTTAAGAACTTGACATATGTCCAAACAGGCTAAACAACGATATCATGATTAGAAAGTTGAATAACTTCTTCCACATAACACCTATGGGATTTTTCAACTTCATGGAGACTCTCCACTGATTAATGGTTACAAATCAAGCTTCTTACATATTGATTCATTATGTTTTGATTAGAAGCTTGAAGAACTTGCCACATGTCCAAACATGCTAAACATGGATATCATGATTAGAAAGTGGAATATTTTCTTCAACATAACTCCTATAGGATTTCTTAAACTTCATGGAGACTCTACACTGATTAATGGTTCCAATTGAAGATTCTTACATATTGATTCATCCTTGTTTGATTAGAAGCCTGGAGAACTTTTTATATATCCAAACATGCTAAACATGGATATCATGATTAGAAAGTGGAATAAGTTCTTCAACATAACTCCTACGGGATTTTTTTAACTTCATGGAGACTATGCACTGATTAATTGTTCAAAATCAAGCTTTTTAAATATTGATTCATCCTGGTTTAATAAAAAGCTTTAAGAACTTGTCATATGTCCAAACAGGCTAAACATGAATATCATAATTAGAAAGTGGAATAACTTCTTCAACATAACTCCTATGGGATTTTTTCAACTTCATGGATACTTTCCACTGATTTATGGTTCCAAATCAAGCTTCTTACATATTGATTATTCCTGGTTTGATTAGAAGCTTAAAGAACTTGCCAAATGTCAAAACAGGCTAAACATGGATATCATGATTAGAAAATGGAATAATTTCTTCAACATAACTCCAATGGAATTTTTTAAACTTCATGGATACTTTCCACTGATTAATGGTTACAAATCAAGCTTCGTACATAGTGATTCATCCTGGTTTGATTAGAATCTTTAAGAACTTGCCATATGTCCAAACAGGCTAAACATGGATATCATGATTAGAAAGTGGAATATCTTCTTCAACATAACTCCTATGAGATTTATTCAACTTCATGAAAGACTCTCCACTGATTAATGGTTCCAAATCAATCTTCTTACATATTGATTCATCCTGGTTGGATTAGAAGCTTGAAGAACTTGCCATATGTCCAAACAGGCTAAACATGGATATCATGATTAGAAACTGGAATAACCTCTTCAACATAACTCTTATGAGATTTATTCAACTTCATGAAAGACTCTCCACTGATTAAAGGTTACAAATCAAGCTTCTTACATAGTGATTCATCATAGTTTGAATATAAGCTTGAAGAACTTGCCATATGTCCAAACAATCTAAACATGGATATCATGATTAGAAAGTGGAATAACTTCTTCAACATAACATCTATGGGATTTTTTCAACTTCATGGAGACTCTCCACTGATAAATGGTTTCAAATCAAGCTTCTTACATATTTATTCATCCTGGTTTGATTAGAAGCTTGAAGAACTTGCCATATGTCCAAACAGGCTAAACATGGATATAATGATTAGAAACTGGAATAACTTCTTCAACATAACTCCTATGAGATTTATTCAACTTCATGAACGACTCTCCACTAATTAGTGGTTACAAATCAAGCTTCTTACATAGTGATTCATCATGGCTTGATTATAAGGTTGAAGATTTTGCCATATGTCCAAACAGGCTAAACATAGATATCATGATTAGAAAGTGGAATAACTTCTTCAACATAACTCCTATGGGATTTTTTTCAACTTCATGGAGACTCTCCACTGATTACTGGTTCCAAATCAAGCTTCTTACATATTGATTCATTATGGTTTGATTAGAAGCTTGAAGAACTTGCCATATGTCCAAACATGCTAAACATGGATATCATGATTAGAAAGTGGAATATCTTCTTTAACAAAACTCCTATGAGATTTATTCAACTTCATGAAAGACTCTCCACTGTTTAATGTTTACAAATCATGCTTCTTACTTATTGATTCATCATGGTTTCATTATAAGCTTAAAGAACTTGTCATATGTCCAAACATGCTAATCATGGATATCTTGATTAGAAAGTGGAATATCTTCTTCAACATAACTCCTATGGTATTTTTTAAACTTCATGGATACTTTCCACTGATTAATGGTTCCAAATCAAGCTTCTTACATATTGATTCATCCTGGTTTGATTAGAAGCATGAAGAACTTGTCATATGTCCAAACAGGCTAAACAAGGATATCATGATTAGAAAATGGAATAACTTCGTCAACATAACTCCTATGGTTTTTTTTTTAACTTCATGGAGACTCTACACTGATTAATGGTTCAAAATCAAGCATTTTACATAGTGATTCATCATGGTTTTAATATAAGCTTGAAGATTTTGTCATATGTCCAAACAGGCTAAACATGGATATCTTAATTAGAAAGTGGAATATCTTCTTCAACATAACTCCTATGAGATTTTTTCAACTTAATGGAGTCTCTCCACTGATTAGTGGTTCCAAATCAATCTTCTTACATATTGATTCATCCTGGTTTGATTAGAAGCTTGAAGAACTTGCCATATGTCCAAAAGGGCTAAACATGGATATCCTCATTAGAAAGTGGAATAACTTCTTCAACATAACTCCTATGAGATTTATTCAACTTCATGGAGTCTCTACACTGATTAATGGTTCCAATTCAAGCTTCTTACATATTGATTCATCCTGATTTGATTAGAAGCTTGAAGAACTTGTCATATGTCCAAAAGGGCTAAACATGGATATCCTCATTAGAAAGTGGAATAACTTCTTCAACATAACTCCTATGAGATTTATTCAACTTCATGAAAGACTCTCCACTGATTAATGGTTACAAATCAAGTTTCTTACATAGTCATTCATCATGGTTTCATTATAAGCTTGAAGAACTTGTCATATGTCCAAACAGGCTAAACATGGATATCATGATTAGAAAGTGGAATATCTTCTTCAACATAACTCCTATGGGATTTTTTCAACTTCATGAAATATTATCCACTGATTAATGGTTCCAAATCAAGCTTCTTACATATTGATTCATCCTTGTTTGATTAGAAGCTTGAAGAAGTTGACATATGTCCAAACAGGCTAAACAAGGATATTATGATTAGAAAGTGGAATAAGTTCTTCAACATAACTCCTATGAGATTTTTTTTATCTTCATGAAGATTCTGCACTGATTAATTGTTCAAAATCAAGCTTTTTAAATATTGATTCATCCTGGTTTGATTAGAAGCTTTAAGAACTTGTCATATGTCCAAACAGGCTAAACATGGATATCATAATTAGAAAGTGGAATAACTTCTTCAACATAACTCATATGGGATTTATTCAACTTCATGAAAGACTCTCCACTGATTCATCCTTGTTTGATTAGAAGCTTGAAGAACTTGCCATATGTGAAAAAAGAGTAAACATGGATATCATGATTAGAAAGTGGAATAACTTCTTCAACATAACTCTTATGGGATTTTTTAAACTTCATGGAGACTGTCCACTGATTAATGGTTCCAAATAAAGATTCTTACAGATTGATTAATTCTGGTTTGATTAGAAGCTTGAAGAACTTGACATATGTCCAAACAGGCTAAACAACGATATCATGATTAGAAAGTGGAATAACTTCTTCAACATAACTCCTATGAGATTTTTTTTCAACTTCATGGAGACTCTCCACCGATTACTGGTTCCAAATCAAGTTTCTTACATATTGATTCATTATGTTTTGATTAGAAGCTTGAAGAACTTGCCATATGTCCAAACATGCTAAACATGGATATCATGATTAGAAAGTGGAATATTTTCTTCAACATAACTCCTATGGGATTTCTTAAACTTCATGGAGACTCTACACTGATTAATGGTTCCAAATTAAGATTCTTACATATTGATTCATCCTTGTTTGATTAGAAGCCTGAAGAACTTTTTATATGTCCAAACAGGCTAAACATGGATATCATGATTAGAAAGTGGAATAAGTTCTTCAACATAACTCCTATGAGATTTTTTTTTTATCTTCATGGAGACTCTGCACTGATTAATTATTCAAAATCAAGCTTTTTAAATATTGATTCATCCTGGTTTGATTAGAAGCTTTAAGAACTTGACATATGTCCAAACAGGCTAAACAACGATATCATGATTAGAAAGTTGAATAACTTCTTCCACATAACACCTATGGGATTTTTCAACTTCATGGAGACTCTCCACTGATTAATGGTTACAAATCAAGCTTCTTACATATTGATTCATTATGTTTTGATTAGAAGCTTGAAGAACTTGCCACATGTCCAAACATGCTAAACATGGATATCATGATTAGAAAGTGGAATATTTTCTTCAACATAACTCCTATAGGATTTCTTAAACTTCATGGAGACTCTACACTGATTAATGGTTCCAATTGAAGATTCTTACATATTGATTCATCCTTGTTTGATTAGAAGCCTGGAGAACTTTTTATATGTCCAAACATGCTAAACATGGATATCATGATTAGAAAGTGGAATAAGTTCTTCAACATAACTCCTACGGGATTTTTTTAACTTCATGGAGACTATGCACTGATTAATTGTTCAAAATCAAGCTTTTTAAATATTGATTCATCCTGGTTTAATAAAAAGCTTTAAGAACTTGTCATATGTCCAAACAGGCTAAACATGAATATCATAATTAGAAAGTGGAATAACTTCTTCAACATAACTCCTATGGGATTTTTTCAACTTCATGGATACTTTCCACTGATTTATGGTTCCAAATCAAGCTTCTTACATATTGATTAGTCCTGGTTTGATTAGAAGCTTAAAGAACTTGCCAAATGTCAAAACAGGCTAAACATGGATATCATGATTAGAAAATGGAATAATTTCTTCAACATAACTCCAATGGAATTTTTTAAACTTCATGGATACTTTCCACTGATTAATGGTTACAAATCAAGCTTCGTACATAGTGATTCATCCTGGTTTGATTAGAATCTTGAAGAACTTGCCATATGTCCAAACAGGCTAAACATGGATATCATGATTAGAAAGTGGAATATCTTCTTCAACATAACTCCTATGGGATTTATTCAACTTCATGAAATACTCTCCACTGATTAATGGTTCCAAATCAAGCTTCTTACATATTGATTCATCCTTGTTTGATTAGAAGCTTGAAGAACTTTCCATATGTCCAAATAGGTTAAACATGGATATCATAATTAGAAAGTGGAATATTTTCTTCAACATAAGTCCTATGGGATTTTTTAAACTTCATGGAGACTCTACATTGATTAATGGTTCCAAATCAAGATTTTTACATATTGGTTCATGCTGGTTTGATTAGAAGCTTGAAGAACTTGTCTAATGTCGAAACATGCTAAACATGGATATCATGATTAGAAAGTAGAATAACTTTTTCAACATAACTCCTATGGGATTTTTTCAACTTCATGGAGACTCTCCACTCATTAATGGTTCCAACTCAAGCTTCTTACATATTGATTAGTCCTGGTTTGATTAGAAGTTTGGAGAACTTGCCATATGTCCAAACAGGCTAAACATGGATATCATGATTAAAAAGTGGAATAACTTCTTCAACATAACTCCTATGGGATTTATTCAACTTCATGGAGTCTCTCCACTGATTAATGGTTCCAAATCAAGCTTCATACATATTGATTAGTCCTGGTTTGATTAGAAGCTCGAAGAAATTGCCATATGTCCAAAAAGGGAAAACATGGATATCATGATTTGAAAGTTGAATAACTTCTTCAACATAACTCTTATGGGATTTTTTCAACATCATGGAGACTCTCCACTGATTAACGGTTCTAAATCAAGATTCTTACATATTGATTCATTCTGGTTTGATTAGAAGCTTGAAGATCTTGCCATATGTCCAAACAGGCTAAACATGGATATCATGATTAGAAAGTGGAATATCTTCTTCAACATAATTCCTATGGGATTTATTCAACTTCATGAAATACTCTCCACTGATTAATGGTTCCAAATCAAGCTTCTTATATATTTATTGATCCTTGTTTGATTAGAAGCTTGGAGAACTTTCCATATGTCCAAATAGGCTAAACATGAATATCATGATTAGAAAGTGGAATATTTTCTTCAACATAACTCCTATGGGATTTTTTAAACTTCAGGGCGACTCTACACTGTTTAATGGTTCCAAATCAATATTCTTTCATATTGATTCATCTTGGTTTGATTAGAAGCTTGAAGAACTTGACATATGTCCAAACAGGCTATACAAAGGAAGCATAATAAGAAAGTGGAATAACTTCTTCAACATAACTCCTATGAGATTTTTTTTAACTTCATGGAGACTCTCCACTGATTAATGGTTCAAAATCAAGCTTCTTACATATTGATTCATCATGGTTTGATTAGAAGCATGAAGAACTTATCATATGTCCAAACAGGCTAAACATGGATAAAATGATTAGAAAATGGAATAATTTCTTCAATATAACTCCAATGGAATTTTTTCAACTTCATGGATACTTTCCACTGATTAATGGTTCCAAATCAAGCTTCTTACATATTGATTAGTCCTGGTTTGATTAGAAGCTTGAAGAACGAGCCATATGTCCAAACAGGCTAAACATGGATATCATGATTAGAAAGTTGAATAACTTCTTCAACATAACACCTATGGGATTTTTTTTAACTTCAGTGAGACTCTCCACTGATTAATGGTTCAAAATCAAGCTTCTTACATATTGATTTATCATGGTTTGATTAGAAGCTTGAAGAACTTATCATATGTCCAAACAGGCTAAACATGGATATCATGATTAGAAAATGGAATAATTTCTTCAACATAACTCCAATGGAATTTTTTAAACTTCATGGATACTTTCCACTGATTAATGGTTACAAATCAAGCTTCTTACATGGTGATTCATCCTGGTTTGATTAGAAGCTTGAAGAACTTGCCATATGTCCAAACAAGCTAAACATGGATATCATGATTAGAAAGTGGAATATCTTCTTCAACATAACTCCTATGAGATTAATTCAACTTCATGAAAGACTCTCCACTGATTAATGGTTCCAAATAAAGCTTCTTACATAGTGATTCATTCTGGTTTAAGCTTGAAGAACTTGCCATATGTCCAAATAGACTAAACATGGATATCATGATTAGAAAGTGGAATAACATTTCAACATAACTCCTATGGGATTTTTTAACTTAATGGAGACTCTCCACTGATTAATGGTTCCAAATCAAGCTTCTTAAATCTTGATTCATCCTCGTTTGACTAGAAGCTTGAAGAACTTGCCATATGTCCAAACAGGCTAAACAAGGATATCATGATTAGAAAGTGGAATAACTTCTTCAACATAACCCCTATGGGATTTTTTTAAACTTCATGGAGACTCTACACTGATTAATGGTTCCAAATCAAGCGTCTTACATATTGATTCATTCTGGTTTGATTAGAATCTTGAAGAACTTGCCATATATCCAAACATGCTAAACATGGATATCATGATTAGAAAGTGGAATATCATCTTCAACATAACTCCTATGGGATTTATTCAACTTCATGAAATACTCTCCACTGATTAATGGTTCCAAATCAAGCTTTTTACATATTGGTTCATCCTTGTTTGATTAGAAGCTTGAAGAACTTTCCATATGTCCAAATAGGCTAAACATGGATATCATAATTAGAAAGTGGAATATTTTCTTCAACATAACTCCTATGGGATTTTTGAAACTTCATTGAGACTCTACACTGATTAATGGTTCCAAATCAAGATTTTTACATATTGATTCATCCTGGTTTGATTAGAAGCTTGAAGAACTTGTCTAATGTCCAAACATGCTAAACATGGATACCATGATTAGAAAGTGCAATAACTTCTTCAACATAACTCCTATGGGATTTATTCAACTTCATGAAATACTCTCTACTGATTAATGGTTCCAAATTAAGCTTCTTACATATTGATTCATCCTTGTTTGATTAGAAGCTTGAAGAAGTTGACATATATCCAAACAGGCTAAACAAGGATATCATGATTAGAAAGTGGAATAACTTCTTCAACATAACCCTATGGGATTTTTTTAAACTTCATGGAGACTCTACACTGATTAATGGTTCCAAATCAAGCTTCTTACATATTGATTCATTCTGGTTTGATTAGAATCTTGAAGAACTTGCCATATGTCCAAACATGCTAAACATGGATATCATGATTAGAAAGTGCAATAACTTCTTCAACATAACTCCTATGGGATTTATTCAACATCATGAAATACTCTCCACTGATTAATGGTTCCAAATCAAGCTTCTTACATGGATATCATGATTAGAAAGTGGAATATTTTCTTCAACATAACTCCTATGGAATTTTTTTCAACTTCATGGATACTTTCCACTGATTAATGGTTCCAAATCAAGCTTCATGGATAACTCCTATGAGATTTTTTTTAACTTCATGGAGACTCTCCACTGATTAATGGTTCCAAATCAAGCTTCTTACATATTGATTAGTTCTGGTTTGATTAGAAGCTTGAAGAACTTGCCATATGTCCAAACAGGCTAAACATGGATATCATGATTAGAAAGTGGAATAACTTCTTTAACATAACTCCTATGAGATTTTTTTTCAACTTAATGGAGACTCTCCACTGATTACTGGTTCTAAATCAAGCTCCTTACATATTGATTCATTCTGGTTTGATTAGAAGCTTGAAGAACTTGCCATATGTCCAAACAGGCTAAACATGGATATCATGATTAGAAAGTGGAATATCTTCTTCAACATAATTCCTATGGGATTTATTCAACTTCATGAAATACTCTCCACAGATTAATTGTTCCAAATCAAGCTTCTTATATATTGATTGATCCTTGTTTGATTAGAAGCTTGGAGAACTTTCCATATGTCCAAATAGGCTAAACATGGATATCATGATTAGAAAGTGGAATATTTTCTTCAACATAACTCCTATGGGATTTTTTAAACTTCAGGGCGACTCTACACTGATTAATGGTTCCAAATCAATATTCTTTCATATTGATTCATCTTGGTTTGATTAGAAGCTTGAAGAACTTGATATATGTCCAAACAGGCTATACGAAGGAAGCATAATAAGAAAGTGGAATAACTTCTTGGAGACTCTCCACTGATTAATGGCTCAAAATCAAGCTTCTTACATATTGATTCATCCTGGTTTGATTAGAAGCATGAAGAACTTTTTCAACATAGCTCCATGAAATACTCTCCACGGATTAATGGTTCAGAATCAAGCTTCTTACATATTGATTCATCCTGGTTTGATTAGAAGCTTGAAGAACTTATCATATGTCCAAACAGGCTAAACATGGATATCATGATTAGAAAGTGGTATAACTTCTTCAACATAACTCCTATGGGATTTTTCCAACTTCATGGAGACTCTCCACTGATTAATGGTTCCAAATCAAGATTATTACACATTGATTCATCCTGGTTCTATTAGAAGCTTGAAGAACTTGACATTTGTCCAAACAGGCTAAACAAGGATATCATGATTAGAAAGTGGAATAACTTCTTCAACATAACTCCTATGGGATTTTTTCAACTTCATGGAGACTCTCCACTGATTAATGGTTCCAAATCAAGATTATTACAGATTGATTCATCCTGTTTTGATTAGAAGCTTGAAGAACTTGACAAATGTCCAAACAAGCTAAGCAAGGATATCATGATTAGAAAGTGGAATAACTTCTTCAACATAACTCCTATGGGATTTTTTCAACTTCATGGAGACTCTCCACTGATTAATGGTTCCAAATCAAGATTTTTACACATTGATTCATCCTGGTTCTATTAGAAACTTGAAGAACTTGACATTTGTCCAAACAGGCTAAACAAGGATATCATGATTAGAAAGTGGAATAACTTTTTCAACATAACTCCTATGGGATTTTTTTAACTTCATGGAGAATCTTCACTGATTACTGGTTCCAAATCAAGCTTCTTACATATTGATTCATTCTTGTTTGATTAGAAGCTTGAAGAACTTGCCATATGTCCAAACAGGCTAAACATGGATATCATGATTAGAAAGTGGTATATCTTCTTCAACATAACTCCTATGGGATTTATTCAACTTCATAAAATACTCTCCACTCATTAATGGTTCCAAATCAAGCTTCTTACATATTGATTCATCCTTTTTTGATTAGAAGCTTGAAGAACTTTCCATATGTCCAAATAGGCTAAACATGGATATCATGATTAGAAAGTGGAATATTTTCTTCAACATAACTCCTATGGGATTTTTTCAACTTCATGGAGACTCTCCACTGATTAATGGTTCAAAATCAAATTTCTTACATATTGATTCATCCTTGTTTGATTAGAAGCTTGAAGAATTTTCCATATGTCCAAATATGCTAAACAGGGATATCATGATTAGAAAGTGGAATATTTTCTTCAACATAACTCCTAAGGGATTTTTTAAACTTCATGGAGACTCTAAACTGATTATTGGTTCCAAATCAATATTCTTTCATATTGATTCATCTTGGTTTGATTAGAAGCTTGAAGAACTTGACATATGTCCAAACAGGCTAAACAAAGGAAACATAATTAGAAAGTGGAATAACTTCTTCAACATAACTCCGATGGGATTTTTTCAACTTCATCGAGTCTCTCCACTGATTAATGGTTCCAAACCAAGCTTCGTACATATTGATTAGTCCTGTTTTGATTAGAAGCTTGAAGAACTTGCCATATATCCAAA
Source organism: Sinapis alba (assembly GCA_012274485.2). Lineage (NCBI taxonomy): Eukaryota > Viridiplantae > Streptophyta > Magnoliopsida > Brassicales > Brassicaceae > Sinapis > Sinapis alba. Next base: position 143,663 of record MU106281.1, on the reverse strand, counting down.
AAGGGTAAACATGGATATCATGATTAGAAAGTGGAATAACTTCTTCAACATAACTCCTATGGGATTTTTTCAACTTCATGGAGACTCTCCACTGATTAATGGTTCCAAATCAAGATTATTACAGATTGATTCATCCTGTTTTGATTAGAAGCTTGAAGAACTTGACAAATGTCCAAACAAGCTAAACAAGGATATCATGATTAGAAAGTGGAATAACTTCTTCAACATAACTCCTATGGGATTTTTTTCAACTTCATGGAGACTCTCCACTGATTAATGGTTCCAAATCAAGATTCTTACACATTAATTCATCCTGGTTCTATTAGAAGCTTGAAGAACTTGACATTTGTCCAAACAGGCTAAACAAGGATATCATGATTAGAAAGTGGAATAACTTTTTCAACATAACTCCTATGGGATTTTTTTAACTTCATGGAGAATCTTCATTGATTACTGGTTCCAAATCAAACTTCTTACATATTGATTCATTCTTGTTTGATTAGAAGCTTGAAGAACTTGCCATATGTCCAAACAGGCTAAACATGGATATCATGAATAGAAAGTGGAATATCTTTTTCAACATAACTCCTATGGGATTTATTCAACTTTATGAAATACTCTCCACTAATTAATGGTTCCAAATCAAGCTTCTTACATATTGATTCATCCTTGTTTGATTAGAAGCTTGAAGAACTTTCCATATGTCCAAATAGGTTAAACATGGATATCATGATTAGAAAGTGGAATATTTTCTTCAACATAACCCCTATGGGATTTTTTCAACTTCATGGAGACTCTCCACTGATTAATGGTTCAAAATCAAATTTCTTACATATTGATTCATCCTGGTTTGATTAGAAGCTTGAAGAACTTGTCATATGTCCAAATAGGCTAAACATGGATATCATGATTAGAAAGTGGAATAATTTCTTCAACATAACTCCTATGGAATTTTTTTTAAGTTCATGGAGACTCTCCACTGATTAATGGTTCAAAATCAAGCTTCTTACATATTGATTCATCGTGGTTTGATTAGAAGCTTGAAGAACTTATCATATGTCCAAACAGGCTAAACATGGATATCATGATTAGAAAGTGGTATAACTTCTTCAACATAACTCCTATGGGATTTTTTAAACTTCATGGAGACTCTCCACTTATTAACGGTTCCAAATCAAGATTCTTACACATTGATTCATCCTGGTTCTATTAGAAGCTTGAAGAACTTGACATTTGTCCAAACAGGCTAAACAAGGTTATCATGATTAGAAAGTGGAATAACTTTTTCAACATAACTCCTATACTTCATGGAGAATCTTCACTGATTACTGGTTCCAAATCAAGCTTCTTACATATTGATGCACTCTTGTTTGATTAGAAGCTTGAAGAACTTGCCTTATGTCCAAACAGGTAAAACATGGATATCATTATTAGAAAGTGGTATATCTTCTTCAACATAACTCCTATGGGATTTATTCAACTTCGTGAAATACTCTCCACTAATTAATGGTTCCAAATCAAGCTTCTTACATATTGATTCATCCTTGTTTGATTAGAAGCTTGAAGAACTTTCCATATGTCCAAATAGGCTAAACATGGATATCATGATTAGAAAGTGGAATATTTTCTTCAACATAACTCCTATGGGATTTTTTCAACTTCATGGAGACTCTCCACTGATTAATGGTTCAAAATCAAATTTCTTACATATTGATTCATCCTAGTTTGATTAGAAGCTTGAAGAACTTGTCATATGTCCAAATATGCTAAACATGGATATCATGATTAGAAAGTGGAATAATTTCTTCAACTTAACTCCTATGGAATTTTTTTTAAGTTCATGGAGACTCTTCACTGATTAATGGTTCAAAATCAAGCTTCTTACATATTGATTCATCCTGGTTTGATTAGAAGCTTGAAGAACTTATCATATGTCCAAAAAGGCTAAACATGGATATCATAATTAGAAAGTGGAATAACTTCTTCAACATAAAACCTATGGGATTTTTTCAACTTCATGGAGACTTTCCACTTATTAATGGTTCCAAATCAAGATTCTTACACATTGATTCATCCTGGTTCTATTAGAAGCTTGAAGAACTTGACATTTGTCCAAACAGGCTAAACAAGGATATCATGATTAGAAAGTGGAATAACTTTTTCAACATAACTCCTATGGGATTTTTCAATTTCAAGGAGACTCTCCACTGATTAATGGTTCCAAATCAAGATTTTTACATATTGATTCATCCTGGTTTGATTAGAAGGTTGAAGAACTTGACATATGTCCAAACATGCTAAACATGGATATCATGATTAGAAAGTTGAATAACTTCTTCAACATAACACCTATGGGATTTTTCAAATTCATGGAGACTCTCCACAGATTAATGGTTCCAAATCAAGCTTCTTACATATTGATTTGTTCTGGTTTTGATTAGAAGCTTGAAGAACTTGCCATATGTCCAAACAGGCTAAACATGGATATCATGATTAGAAAGTGGAATAACTTCTTCAACATAACTCCTATGGGATTTTTCTAACTTCATGGAGACTCTCCACTGATTAATAGTTCCAAATCAAGATTCTTACACATTGATTCATCCTGGTTCTATTAAAAGTTTGAAGAACTTGACATTTGTCCAAACAGCCTAAACAAGGATATCATGATTAGAATGTGGAATAACTTTTTCAAAATAACTCCTATACTTCATGGAGAATCTTCACTGATTACTGGTTCCAAATCAAGCTTCTTACATATTGATTCATTCTTGTTTGATTAGAAGCTTGAAGAACTTGCCTTATGTCCAAACAGGCTAAACATGGATATCATGATTAGAAAGTGGTATATCTTCTTCAACATAACTCCTATGGGATTTATTCAACTTCATGAAATACTCTCCACTGATTAATGGTTCCAAATCAAGCTTCTTACATATTGATTCATCCTTGTTTGATTAGAAGCTTGAAGAACTTTCCATATGTCCAAATAGGCTAAACATGGATATCATGATTAGAAAGTGGAATATTTTCTTCAACATAACTCCTATGGGATTTTTTCAACTTCATGGAGACTCTCCACTGATTAATGGTTCAAAATCAAATTTCTTACATATTGATTCATCCTGGTTTGATTAGAAGCTTGAAGAACTTGTCATATGTCCAAACAAGCTAAACATGGATATCATGATTAGAAAGTGGAATAATTTCTTCAACATAACTCCTATGGAATTTTTTTTAAGTTCATGGAGACTCTCCACTGATTAATGGTTCAAAATCAAGCTTCTTACATATTGATTCATCGTGGTTTGATTAGAAGCTTGTAGAACTTATCATATGTCCAAACAGGCTAGACATGGATATCATGATTAGAAAGTGGAATAACTTCTTCAACATAACTCCTATGGGATTTTTTCAACTTCATGGAGACTCTCCACTTATTAATGGTTCCAAATCAAGATTCTTACACATTGATTCATCCTGGTTCTATTAGAAGCTTGAAGAACTTGACATTTGTCCAAACAGGCTAAACAAGGATATCATGATTAGAAAGTGGAATAACTTTTTCAACATAACTCCTATGGGATTTTTCAACTTCAAGGAGACTCTCCACTGATTAATGGTTCCAAATCAAGATTTGTACATATTGATTCATCCTGGTTTGATTAGAAGGTTGAAGAACTTGCTATATGTCCAAACAGGCTAAACATGGATATCATGATTAGAAAGTTGAATAACTTCTTCAACATAACACCTATGGGATTTTTCAAATTCATGGAGACTCTCCACTGATTAATGGTTCCAAATCAAGATTCTTACATATTGATTAGTTCTGGTTTTATTAGAAGCTTGAAGAACTTGTCATATGTCTAAACAGGCTAAACATGGATATCATGATTAGAAAGTGGAATAACTTCTTCAACATAACTCCTATGGGATTTTTCCAACTTCATGGATACTCTCCACTGATTAATGGTTCAAAATCAAGATTCTTACACATTGATTCATCCTGGTTCTATTAGAAGTTTGAAGAACTTGACATTTGTCCAAACAGGCTAAACAAGGATATCATAATTAGAAAGTGGAATATTTTCTTCAACATAACTCCTATGGGATTTTTGAAACTTCATGGAGACTCTACACTGATTAATGGTTCCAAATCAAGATTTTTACATATTGATTCATCCTGGTTTGATTAGAAGCTTAAAGACCTTGCCATATGTCCAAACAGGCTAAACATGGATATCATGATTAAAAAGTGGAATAACTTCTTCAACAAAACTCCTATGGGATTTATTCAACTTCATGGAGTCTCTCCACTGATTAATGGTTCCAAATCAAGCTTCATACATATTGATTAGTCCTGGTTTGATTAGAAGCTCGAAGAAATTGCCATATGTCCAAAAAGGGAAAACATGGATATCATGATTTGAAAGTTGAATAACTTCTTCAACATAACTCTTATGGGATTTTTTCAACATCATGGAGACTCTCCACTGATTAACGGTTCTAAATCAAGATTCTTACATATTGATTCATTCTGGTTTGATTAAAAGCTTGAAGAACTTGCCATATGTCCAAACAGGCTAAACATGGATATCATGATTAGAAAGTGGAATATCTTCTTCAACATAATTCCTATGGGATTTATTCAACTTCATGAAATACTCTCCACTGATTAATGGTTCCAAATCAAGCTTCTTATATATTGATTGATCCTTGTTTGATTAGAAGCTTGGAGAACTTTCCATATGTCCAAATAGGCTAAACATGGATATCATGATTAGAAAGTGGAATATTTTCTTCAACATAACTCCTATGGGATTTTTTAAACTTCAGGGCGACTCTACACTGATTAATGGTTCCAAATCAATATTCTTTCATATTGATTCATCTTGGTTTGATTAGAAGCTTGAAGAACTTGACATATGTCCAAACAGGCTATACAAAGGAAGCATAATAAGAAAGTGGAATAACTTCTTCAACATAACTCCTATGAGATTTTTTTTAACTTCATGGAGACTCTCCACTGATTAATGGTTCAAAATCAAGCTTCTTACATATTGATTCATCCTGGTTTGATTAGAAGCTTGAAGAACTTATCATATGTCCAAACAGGCTAAACATGGATATCATGATTAGAAAGTGGAATAACTTCTTCAACATAACTCCTATGGGATTTTTTCAACTTCATGGAGACTCTCCACTTATTAATGGTTCCAAATCAAGATTCTTACACATTGATTCATCCTGGTTCTATTAGAAGCTTGAAGAACTTGACATTTGTCCAAACAGGCTAAACAAGGATATCATGATTAGAAAGTGGAATAACTTTTTCAACATAACTCCTATGGGATTTTTCAACTTCAAGGAGACTCTCCACTGATTAATGGTTCCAAATCAAGATTTGTACATATTGATTCATCCTGGTTTGATTAGAAGGTTGAAGAACTTGCCATATGTCCAAACAGGCTAAACATGGATATCATGATTAGAAAGTTGAATAACTTCTTCATCATAACACCTATGGGATTTTTCAAATTCATGGAGACTCTCCACTGATTAATGGTTCCAAATCAAGCTTCTTACATATTGATTAGTTCTGGTTTTATTAGAAGCTTGAAGAACTTGCCATATGTCCAAACAGGCAAAACATGGATATCATGATTAGAAACTGGAATAACTTCTTCAACATAACTCCTATGGGATTTTTCCAACTTCATGGAGACTCTCCACTGATTAATGGTTCCAAATCAAGATTCTTACACATTGATTCATCCTGGTTCTATTAGAAGTTTGAAGAACTTGACATTTGTCCAAACAGGCTAAACAAGGATATCATGATTAGAAAGTGGAATAACTTTTTCAACATAACTCCTATGGGATTTTTTTAACTTCATGGAGAATCTTCACTGATTACTGGTTCCAAATCAAGCTTCTTACATATTGATTCATTCTTGTTTGATTAGAAGCTTGAAGAACTTGTCTTATGTCCAAATAGGCTAAACATGGATATCATGATTAGAAAGTGGTATATCTTCTTCAACATAACTCCTATGGGAGTTATTCAACTTCATGAAATATTATCCACTGATTAATGATTTCAAATCAAGCTTCTTACATATTGATTCATCCTTGTTTGATTAGAAGCTTGAAGGACTTTCCATATGTCCAAATAGGCTAAACATGGATATCATAATTAGAAAGTGGAATATTTTCTTCAACATAACTCCTATGGGATTTTTGAAACTTCATGGAGACTCTACACTGATTAATGTTTCCAAATCAAGATTTTTACATATTGATTCATCCTGGTTTGATTAGAAGCTTGAAGAACTTATCATATGTCCAAACAGGCTAAACATGGATATCATGTTTAAAAAATGGAACTATTTCTTCAACATAACTCCAATGGAATTTTTTCAACTTCATGGATACTTTATACTGATTAATGGTTCCAAATCAAGATTTGTACATATTGATTCATCCTGGTTTGATTAGAAGGTTGAAGAACTTGCCATATGTCCAAACAGGCTAAACATGGATATCATGATTAGAAAGTTGAATAACTTCTTGAACATAACACCTATGGAATTTTTTCAACTTCATGGAGATTCTCCACTGATTAAGGGTTCCAAATCAAGCTTCTTACATATTGATTAGTCCTAGTTAAATTAGAAGCTAGAAGAACTTGCCATATGTCCAAACAGGCTAAACATGGATATCATGATTAGAAAGTGGAATAACTTCTTCAACATAACTCCTATGGGATTTTTTTCAACTTCATGTAGACTCTCCACTGATTAATGGTTCCAAAACAAGATTCTTACACATTGATTCATCCTGGTTCTATTAGAAGCTTGAAGAACTTGACATTTATCCAAACAGGCTAAACAAGGATATCATGATTAGAAAGTGGAATAACTTTTTCAACATAACTCCTATGGGATTTTTTAAACTTCATGGAGAATCTTCACTAATTACTGGTTCCAAATCAAGCTTCTTACATATTGATTCATTCTTGTTTGATTAGAAACTTGAACAACTTGCCATATGTCCAAACAGGCTAATTATGGATATCATGATTAGAAAGTGGAATATCTTCTTCAACATAACTCCTATGGGATTTATTCAACTTCATGAAATACTCTCCACTGATTAATGGTTCCAAATCAAGCTTCTTACATATTGATTCATCCTTGTTTGATTAGAAGCTTGAAGAACTTTCCATATGTCCAAATAGGCTAAACATGGATATCATAATTAGAAAGTGGAATATTTTCTTCAACATAACTCCTATGGATTTTTAAACTTCATGGAGACTCTAATCTGATTAATGGTTCCAAATCAAGATTTTTACATATTCATTCATCCTGGTTTGATTAGAAGGTTGAAGAACTTGTCATATGTCCTAACAGGCTAAACATGGATATCATGATTAGAAAGTTGAATAACTTCTTCAACATAACACCTATGGGATTTTTCAAGTTCATGGAGACTCTCACTTGATTAATGGTTTCAAATCAAGCTTCTTACATATTGATTAGTTCTGGTTTGATTAGAAGCTTGAATAACTTGCCATATGTCCAAACAGGCTAAACATGGATATCATGATTAGAAAGTGGAATAACTTCTGCAACATAACTCATATGGGATTTTTTCAACTTCATGGAGACTCTCCACTGATTAATGGTTCCAAATCAAGATTCTTACACATTGATTCATCCTGGTTCTATTAGAAGTTTGAAGAACTTGACATTTGTCCAAACAGGCTAAAAAAAGATATCATGATTAGAAGGTGGAATAACTTTTTCAACATAACTCCTATGGGATTTTTTTAACTTCATGGAGAATCTTCACTGATTACTGGTTCCAAATCAAGCTTCTTACAAATTGATTCATTCTTGTTTGATTAGAAGCTTGAAGAACTTGACATATGTCCAAACAGGCTAAACATGGATATGATGATTAGAAAGTTGTATATCTTCTTCAACATAACTCCTATGGGATTTATTCAACTTCATGAAATACTCTCCACTAATTAATGGTTCCAAATCAAGCTTCCTACATATTGATTCATCCTTGTTTGATTAGAAGCTTGAAGCACTTTCCATATGTCCAAATAGGCTAAACATGGATATCATAATTAGAAAGTGGAATATTTTCTTCAACATAACTCCTATGGGATTTTTAAACTTCATGGAGACTCTAAACTGATTAGTGGTTCCAAATCAAGATTTTTACATATTGATTCATCCTGGTTTGATTAGAAGGTTGAAGAACTTGCCATATGTCAAAACAGGCTAAACATGGATATCATGATTAGAAAGTTGAATAACTTCTTCAACATAACACCTATGGGATTTTTCAACTTCATGGAGACTCTCCACTGATTAATGGTTTCAAATCAAGCTTCTTACATATTGATTAGTTCTGGTTTGATTAGAAGCTTGAAGAACTTGCCATATGTCCAAACAGGCTAAACATGGATATCATGATTAGAAAGTGGAATAACTTCTTCAACATAACTTCTATGGGATTTTTTCAACTTCATGGAAACTCTCCACTGATTAATGGTTCCAAATCAAGATTCTTACACATTGATTCATCCTGGTTCTATTAGAAGCTTGAAAAACTTGACATTTGTCCAAACAGGCTAAACAAGGATATCATGATTAGAAAGTGGATTAACTTTTTCAACATAACTCCTATGGGATTTTTCAACTTCAAGGAGACTCTCCACTGATTAATGGTTCCAAATCAAGATTTTTACATAATGATTCATCCTGGTTTGATTAGAAGGTTGAAGAACTTGCCATATGTCCAAACAGGCTAAACAGGGATATCATGATTAGAAAGTTGAATAACTTCTTCAACATAACACCTATGGGATTTTTCAAATTCATGGAGACTCTCCACTGATTAATGGTTCCAAATCAAGCTTCTTACATATTGTTTCATCCTTGTTTGATTAGAAGCTTGAAGAACTTTCCATATGTCTAAATATGCTAAACATGGATATCATGATTATAAAGTGGAATATTTTCTTCAACATAACTCCTAAGGGATTTTTTAAACTTCATGGAGACTCTACACAGATTATTGGTTCCAAATCTATATTCTTTCATATCTATTCATCTTGGTTTGATTAGAAGCTTGAAGAACTTGACATATGTCCAAACAGGCTAAAGAAAGGAAGCATAATTAGAAAGTGGAATAACTTCTTCAACATAACTCCTATGGGATTTTTCTAACTTCATGGAGACTCTCCACTGATTAATGGTTCCAAATCAAGGTTTTTACACATTGATTCATCCTGGTTCTATTAGAAGTTTGAAGAACTTGACATTTGTCCAAACAGGCTAAACAAGGATATCATGATTAGAAAATGGAATAACTTTTTCAACATAACTCCTATGGGATTTTTTTAACTTCATGGAGAATCTTCACTGATTACTGGTTCCAAATCAAGCTTCTTAAATATTGATTCATTCTTGTTTGATTAGAAGCTTGAAGAACTTGCCTTATGTCCAAACAGGCTAAACATGGATATCATGATTAGAAAGTGGTATATCTTCTTCAACATAACTCCTATGGGATTTATTCAACTTCATGAAATACTCTCCACTGATTAATGGTTCCAAATCAAGCTTCTTACATATTGATTCATTCTTGTTTGATTAGAAGCTTGAACAACTTTCCATATGTCCAAATAGGCTAAACATGGATATCATGATTAGAAAGTGGAATATTTTCTTCAACATAACTCCTATGGGACTTTTTCAACTTCATGGAGACTCTCCACTGATTAATGGTTCAAAATCAAATTTCTTACATATTGATTCATCCTGGTTTGATTAGAAGCTTGAAGAACATGTCATATGTCCAAACAGGCTAAACATGGATATCATGATTAGAAAGTGGAATAATTTCTTCAACATAACTCCTATGGAATTTTTTTTAAGTTCATGGAGACTCTCCACTGATTAATGGTTCAAAATCAAGCTTCTTACATATTGATTCTTCTTGGTTTGATTAGAAGCTTGAAGAACTTATCATATGTCCAAACAGGCTAAACATGGATATCATGATTAGAAAGTGGAATAACTTCTTCAACATAACTCATATGGGATTTTTTCAACTTCATGGAGACTCTCCACTTATTAATTGTTCCAAATCAAGATTCTTACACATTGATTCATCCTGGTTCTATTAGAAGCTTGAAGAACTTGACATTTGTCCAAACAGGCTAAACAAGGATATCATGATTAGAAAGTGGAATAACTTTTTCAACATAACTCCTATGGGATTTTTCAACTTCAAGGAGACTCTCCACTGATTAATGGTTCCAAATCAAGATTTTTACATATTGATTCATCCTGGTTTGATTAGAAGGTTGAAGAACTTGCATATGTCCAAACAGGCTAAACATGGATATCATGATTAGAAAGTTGAATAACTTCTTCAACATAACACCTATGGGATTTTTAAAATTCATGGAGACTCTCCACTGATTAATGGTTCCAAATCAAGCTTCTTACATATTGATTAGTTCTGGTTTGATTAGAAGCTTGAAGAACTTGCCATATGTCCAAACAGGCTAAACATGGATATCATGATTAGAAAGTGGAATACCTTCTTCAACATAACTCCTATGGGATTTTTCTAACTTCATGGAGACTCTACACTGATTAATGGTTCCAAATCAAGATTCTTACACATTGATTCATCCTGGTTCTATTAGAAGTTTGAAGAACTTGACATTTGTCCAAACAGGCTAAACAAGGATATCATGATTAGAAAGTGGAATAACTTTTTCAACATAACTCCTATGGGATTTTTTTAACTTCATGGAGAATCTTCACTGATTACTTGTTCCAAATCAAGCTTCTTACATATTGATTCATTCTTGTTTGATTAGAAGCTTGAAGAACTTGCCTTATGGCCAAACAGGCTAAACATGGATATCATGATTAGAAAGTGATATATCTTCTTCAACATAACTCCTATGGGATTTATTCAACTTCATGAAATACTCTCCACTGATTAATGGTTCCAAATCAAGCTTCTTACATATTTATTCATCCTTGTTTGATTAGAAGCTTGAAGAACTTTCCATATGTCCAAATAGGCTAAACATGGATATCATGATTAGAAAGTGGAATATTTTCTTCAACATAACTCCTATGGGATTTTTTAAACTTCATGGAGACTCTCCACTGATTAATGGTANATACTCTCCACTGATTAATGGTTCCAAATCAAGCTTCTTACATATTTATTCATCCTTGTTTGATTAGAAGCTTGAAGAACTTTCCATATGTCCAAATAGGCTAAACATGGATATCATGATTAGAAAGTGGAATATTTTCTTCAACATAACTCCTATGGGATTTTTTAAACTTCATGGAGACTCTCCACTGATTAATGGTACAAAATCAAATTTCTTACATTTGATTCATCCTGGTTTGATTAGAAGCTTGAAGAACTTGTCATATGTCCAAACAGGCTAAACATGGATATCATGATTAGAAAGTGGAATAATTTCTTCAACATAACTCCTATGGAATTTTTTTTAAGTTCATGGAGACTCTCCACTGATTATTGGTTCAAAATCAAGCTTCTTACATATTGATTCATCCTGGTTTGATTAGAAGCTTGAAGAACTTATCATATGTCCAAACATGCTAAACATGGATATCATGATTAGAAAGTGGAATAACTTCTTCAACATAACTCCTATGGGATTTTTCAACTTCATGGAGACTCTCCACTTATTAATGGTTCCAAATCAAGATTCTTACACATTGATTCATCCTGGTTCTATTAGAAGCTTGAAGAACTTTACATTTGTCCAAACAGGCTAAACAAGGATATCATGATTAGAAAGTGGAATAACTTTTTCAACATAACTCCTATGGGATTTTTCAACTTCAAGGAGACTCTCCACTGATTAATGGTTCCAAATCAAGATTTGTACATATTGATTCATCTTGGTTTGATTAGAAGGTTGAAGAACTTGCCATATGTCCAAACAGGCTAAACATGGATATCATGATTAGAAAGTTGAATAACTTCTTCAACATAACACCTATGGGATTTTTCAAATTCATGGAGACTCTCCACTGATTAATGGTTCCAAATCAAGCTTCTTACATATTGATTAGTTCTGGTTTGATTAGAAGCTTGAAGAACTTGCCATATGTCCAAACAGGCTAAACATGGATATCATGATTAGAAAATTGAATAACTTCTTCAACATAACTCCTATGGGATTTTTCCAACTTCATGGAGACTCTCCACTGATTAATGGTTCCAAATCAAGATTCTTACACATTGATTCATCCTGGTTCAATTAGAAGTTTGAAGAACTTGACATTTGTCCAAACAGGCTAAACAAGGGTATCATGATTAGAAAGTGGAATAACTTTTTCAACATAACTCCTATGGGATTTTTTTAACTTCATGGAGAATATTCACTGATTACTGGTTCCAAATCAAGCTTCTTACATATTGATTCATTCTTGTTTGATTAGAAGCTTGAAGAACTTGCCTTATGTCCAAATAAGCTAAACATGGATATCATGATTAGAAAGTGGTATATCTTCTTCAACATAACTCCTATGGGATTTATTCAACTTCATGAAATACTATCTACTGATTAATGGTTCCAAATCAATCTTCTTACATATTGATTCATCCTTGTTTGATTAGAAGCTTGAAGAACTTTCCATATGTCCAAATAGGCTAAACATGGATATCATAATTAGAAAGTGGAATATTTTCTTCAACATAACTCCTATGGTATTTTTGAAACTTCATGGATACTTTCCACTGATTAATGGTTCCAAATCAAGCTTCTTACATATTGATTAGTCCTGGTTTGATTAGAAGCTTAAAGACCTTGCCATATGTCCAAACAGGCTAAACATGGATATCATGATTAGAAAGTTGAATAACTTCTTCAACATAACACCTATGGAATTTTTTCAACTTTATGGAGATTCTCCACCGATTAAGGGTTCCAAATCAAGCTTCTTGCATATTGATTAGTCCTAGTTTGATTAGAAGCTTGAAGAACTTGCCATATGTCCAAACGTGCTAAACATGGATATCATGATTAAAAAAAGTGGAATAACTTCTTCAACATAACTCCTATGGGATTTTTTCAACTTCATGGAGACTCTCCAATGATTAATGGTTCCAAAAAGAGATTCTTACACATTGATTCATCCTGGTTCTATTAGAAAATTGAAGAACTTGACATTTGTGCAAACAGGCTAAACAAGGATATCATGATTAGAAAGTGGAATAACTTTTTCAACATAACTCCTATGGGATTTTTTTAACTTCATGGAGAATCTTCACTGATTACTGGTTCCAAATCAAGCTTCTTACATATTAATTCATTCTTGTTTGATTAGAAGCTTGAAGAACTTGCCATATGTCCAAACATGCTAATTATGGATATCATGATTAGAAAGTGGAATATCTTCTTCAACATAACTCCTATGGGATTTATTCAACTTTATGAAATACTCTCCACTGATTAATGGTTCCAAATCAATCTTCTTACATATTGATTCATCCTTGTTTGATTAGAAGCTTGAAGAACTTTCCATATGTCCAAATAGGCTAAACATGGATATCATAATTAGAAAGTGGAATATTTTCTTCAACATAACTCCTATGGATTTTTTAAACTTCATGGAGACTCTAAACTGATTAATGGTTCCAAATCAAGATTTTTACATATTTATTCATCCTGGTTTGATTAGAAGGTTGAAGAACTTGCCATATGTCCAAACAGGCTAAACATGGATATCATGATTAGAAAGTTGAATAACTTCTTCAACATAACACCTATGGGATTTTTCAAGTTCATGGAGACTCTCCACTGATTAATGGTTTCAAATCAAGCTTCTTACATATTGATTAGTTCTGGTTTGATTAGAAGCTTGAAGAACTTGCCATATGTCCAAACAGGCTAAACATGGATATCATGATTAGAAAATGGAATAACTTCTTCAACATAACTCCTATGGGATTTTTTCAACTTCATGGAGATTCTCCACTGATTAATAGTTCCAAATCAAGATTCTTACACATTGATTCATCCTGGTTCTATTAGAAGTTTGAAGAACTTGATATTTGTCCAAACAGGCTAAACAAGGATATCATGATTAGAAAGTGGAATAACTTTTTCAACATAACTCCTATGGGATTTTTTTAACTTCATGGAGAATCTTCACTGATTACTGGTTCCAAATCAAGCTTCTTACATATTGATTCATTCTTGTTTGATTAGAAGCTTGAAGAACTTGCTATATGTCCAAACAGGCTAAACATGGATATCATGATTAGAAAGTGGTATATCTTCTTCAACATAACTCCTATGGGATTTATTCAACTTCATGAAATACTCTCCACTGATTAATGGTTCCAAATCAAGCTTCTTACATATTGATTCATCCTTGTTTGATTAGAAGCTTGAAGCACTTTCCATATGTCCAAATAGGCTAAATATGGATATCATAATTAGAAAGGGGAATAATTTCTTCAACATAACTCCTATGGGATTTTTTAAACTTCATGGAGACTCTAAACTGATTAATGGTTCCAAATCAAGATTTTTTCATATTGATTCATCCTGGTTTGATTAGAAGGTTGAAGAACTTGCCATATGTCAAAACAGGCTAAACATGGATATCATGATTAGAAAGTTGAATAACTTCTTCAACATAACACCTATGGGATTTTTCAACTTCATGGAGACTCCCCACTCAATAATGTTTCCAAATCAAGCTTCTTACATATTGATTAGTCCTGGTTGGATTAGAAGCTTGAAGAACTTGCCATATGTCCAAACATGCTAAACATGGATATCATGATTAGAAAGTGGAATAACTTCTTCAACATAATTCCTATGGGATTTTTTCAACTTCATGGACTCTCTCCACTGATTAATGGTTCCAAATCAACCTTCGTACATATTGATTAGTCCTGGTTTAATTTGAAGCTCGAAGAACTTGCCATATATCCAAAAAGGGCAAACATGGATATCATGATTAGAAAGTGGAATAACTTCTCCAACAGAACTCCTATGGGATTTTTTCAACTTCATGGAGACTCTCCACTGATTAACGGTTCCAAATCAAGATTCTTACAGATTGATTCATCCTTGTTTGATTAGAAGCTTGAAGAAATTGACATATGTCCAAACAGGCTAAACAAGGATATCATGATTAGAAAGTGGAATAACTTCTTCAACATAACTCCTACGGGATTTTTTTTCAACTTAATGGAGACTCTCCACTGATTACTGGTTCCAAATCAAGCTTCTTATATATTGATTCATTCTGGTTTGATTAGAAGCTTGAAGAACTTGCCATATGTCCAAACATGCTAATTATGGATATCATGATTAGACAGTGGAATATCTTCATCAACATAACTCCTATGGGATTTATTCAACTTTATGAAATACTCTCCACTGATTAATGGTTCCAAATCAGTCTTCTTACATATTGATTCATCCTTGTTTGATTAGAAGCTTGAAGAACTTTCCATATGTCCAAATAGGCTAAACATGGATATCATAATTAGAAAGTGGAATATTTTCTTCAACATAACTCCTATGGGATTTTTTAAACTTCATGGGGACTCTACACTGATTGATGGTTCCAAATCAAGATTTTTACATATTGATTCATCCTGGTTTTATGAGAAGCTTGAAGAACTTGCCATATGTCCAAACAGGCTAAACATGGATATCATGATTAGAAAGTTGAATAACTTCTTCAACATAACACCTATGGGATTTTTCAACTTCATGGAGACTCTCCACTGATTAATGGTTCCAAATCAAGCTTCTAACATATTGATTAGTCCTGGTTTGATTAGAAGCTTGAAGAACTTGCCATATGTCCAAATAGGCTAAACATGGATATCATGATTAGAAAGTGGAATAACTTCTTCAACATAACTCCTATGGGATTTTTTCAACTTCATGGAGACTCTCCACTGATTAGTGGTTCCAAATCAAGATTCTTACACATTGATTCATCCTGGTTCAATTAGAAGTTTGAAGAACTTGACATTTGTCCATACAGGCTAAACAAGGATATCATGATTAGAAAGTGGAATAAATTTTTCAACATAACTCCTATGGGATTTTTTTTTAAGTTTATGGAGAATCTTCACTGATTACTGGTTCCAAATCAAGCTTCTTACATATTGATTCATTCTTGTTTGATTAGAAGCTTGAAGAACTTGCCAAATGTCCAAACAGGCTAAACATGGATATCATGATTAGAAAGTGGTATATCTTCTTCAACATAACTCCTATGGGATTTATTCAACTTCATGAAATACTCTCCACTGATTAATGGTTCCAAATTAAGCTTCTTACATATTGGTTCATCCTTGTTTTATTAGAAGCTTGAAGAACTTTCCATATGTCTAAATAGGCTAAACATGGATATCATAATTAGAAAGTGGAATATTTTCTTCAACATAACTCCTATGGGATTTTGAAACTTCATGAAGACTCTACACTGATTAATGGTTCCAAATCAAGATTTTTACATATTGATTATTCCTGGTTTGATTAGAAGCTTGAAGAACTTGCCATATGTCCAAACATGCTAAACATGGATATCATGATTAGAAAGTGGAATAACTTCTTCAACATAACTCCTATGGGATTTTTTCAACTTCATGGAATCTCTCCACTGATTAATGGTTCCAAATCAAGCTTCGAACATATTGATTAGTCCTGGTTTGATTAGAAGCTCGAAGAACTTGCCATATATCCAAAAAGGGCAAACATGGATACCATGATTAGAAAGTGGAATAACTTCTTCAACATAACTCCTATGGGATTTTTTCAACTTCATGTAGACTCTCCAATGATTAACGGTTCCAAATCAAGATTCTTACAGATTGATTCATCCTTGTTTGATTAGAAGCTTGAAGAAATTGACATATGTCCAAACAGGCTAAACAAGGATATCATGATTAGAAAGTGGAATAACTTCTTCAACATAACTCCTATGGGATTTGTTTCAACTTAATGGAGACTCTCCACTGATTACTGGTTCCAAATCAAGCTTCTTACATATTGATTCATTCTGGTTTGATTAGAAGCTTGAAGAACTTGCCATATGTCCAAACAGGCTAAACATGGATATCATGATTAAAAAGTGGAATATCTTCTTCAACATAACTCCTATGGGATTTATTCAACTTCATGAAATATTCTCCACTGATTAATGGTTCCAAATCAAGCTTCTTACATAATGATTCATCCTTGTTTGATTAGAAGCTTGAAGAACTTTCCATATGTCCAAATAGGCTAAACATGGATATCATGATTAGAAAGTGGAATATTTTCTTCAACGTAACTGCTATGGGAATTTTTAAACTTCATGGAGACTCTACTTATTCATGGTTCCAAATCAATATTCTTTCATATTGATTCATCTTGGTTTTATTAGAAGCTTGAAGAACTTGACATATGTCCGAACAGGCTAAACAAAGGAATCATGATTAGAAAGTGGAATAACTTTTCAACATAACTCCTATGGGATTTTTTTAACTTCATGGAGAATCTTCACTGATTACTGGTTCCAAATCAAGCTTCTTACATATTGATTCATTCTGGTTTGATTAGAAACTTGAAGAACTTGCCATATGTCCAAACAGGCTAAACATGGATATCATGATTAAAAAGTGGAATATCTTCTTCAACATAACTCCTATGGGATTTATTCAACTTCATGAAATACTCTCCACTGATTAATGGTTCCAAATCAAGCTTCTTACATATTGATTCATCCTTGTTTGATTAGAAGCTTGAAGAACTTTTCATATGTCCAAATAGGCTAAACATGGATATCATGATTAGAAAGTGGAATATTTTCTTCAACGTAACTGCTATGGGAATTTTTAAACTTCATGGAGACTCTACTTATTAATGGTTCGAAATCAATATTCTTTCATATTGATTCATCTTGGTTTTATTAGAAGCTTGAAGAACTTGACATATGTCCAAACAGGCTAAACATAGGAATCATGATTAGAAAGTGGAATAACTTTTTCAACATAACTCCTATGGGATTTTTCAACTTCAAGGAGACTCTCCACTGATTAATGGTTCCAAATCAAGATTTTTACATATTTATTCATCCTGGTTTGATTAGAAGGTTGAAGAACTTGCCATATGTCCAAACATGCTAAACATGGATATCATGATTAGAAAGTTGAATAACTTCTTCAACATAACACCTATGGGATTTATTCAACTTCATGAAATACTCTCCACTGATTAATGGTTCCAAATCAAGCTTCTTACATATTGATTCATCCTTGTTTGATTAGAAACTTGAAGAACTTTCCATATGTCCAAATAGGCTAAACATGGATATCATAATTAGAAAGTGGAATATTTTCTTCAACATAACTCCTATGGGATTTTTGAAACTTCATGGAGACTCTATACTGATTAATGGTTCCAAATCAAGATTTTTACATATTGATTAATCCTGGTTTGATTAGAAGCTTGAAGAACTTGTCTAATGTCCAAACATGCTAAACGTGGATATCATGATTAGAAAGTGGAATAACTTCTTCAACATAACTCCTATGGGATTTTTCCAACTTCATGGAGACTCTCCACTGATTAATGGGTCCAAATCAAGATTCTTACACATTGATTCATCCTGGTTCTATTAGAAGTTTGAAGAACTTGACATTTGTCCAAACAGGCTAAACAAGGATATCATGATTAGAAAGTGGAATAACTTTTTCAACATAACTCCTATGGGATTTTTTTAACTTCATGGAGAATCTTCACTGATTACTGGTTCAAAATTAAGCTTCTTACATATTGATTCATTCTTGTTTGATTAGAAGCTTGAAGAACTTGCCTTATGTCCAAATAAGCTAAACATGGATATCATGATTAGAAAGTGGTATATCTTCTTAAACATAACTCCTATGGGATTTATTCAACTTCATGAAATACTATCTACTGATTAATGGTTCCAAATCAAGCTTCTTACATATTGATTCATCCTTGTTTTATGAGAAGCTTGAAGAACTTTCCATATGTCCAAATAGGCTAAACATGGATATCATAATTAGAAAGTGGAATATTTTCTTCAACATAACTCCTATGGGATTTTTGAAACTTCATGGATATTTTTCACTGATTAATGGTTCCAAATCAAGCTTCTTACATATTGATCAGTCCTGGTTTGATTAGAAGCTTAAAGACCTTGCCATATGTCCAAACAGGCTAAACATGGATATCATGATTAGAAAGTTGAATAACTTCTTCAACATAACACCTATGGAATTTTTTCAACTTCCTGGAGATTCTCCACTGATTAAGGGTTCCAAATCAAGCTTCTTGCATATTGATTAGTCCTAGTTTGATTAGAAGCTTGAAGAACTTGCCATATGTCCAAATAGGCTAAACATGGATATCATGATTAGAAAGTGGAATAACTTCTTCAACATAACTCCTATGGGATTTTTTCAACTTCATGGAGACTCTCCACTGATTAATGGTTCCAAAACAAGATTCTTACAGATTGATTCATCCTTGTTTGATTAGAAGCTTGAAGAATCGGACATATGTCCAAACAGGCTAAACAAGGATATCATGATTAGAAAGTGGAATAACTTCTTCAACATAACTCCTATGGGATTTTTTTTCAACTTAATGGAGACTCTCCACTGATTACTGTTTCCAAATCAAGCTTCTTACATATTGATTCATTCTGGTTTGATTAGAAGCTTGAAGAACTTGCCATATGTCCAAACAGTCTAAACATGGATATCATGATTAGAAAGTGGAATATCTTCTTCAACATAACTCCTATGGGATTTATTCACTTCTTGAAATACTCTCCACTGATTAATGGTTCAAAATAAAGCTTCTTGCATATTGATTCATCCTTGTTTGATTAGAAGCTTGAAGAACTTATCATATGTCCAAATAGGCTAAACATGGATATCATGATTAGAAAATGGAATAATTTCTTTAACATAACTCCTATGGACTTTTTTCAACTTCATGTAAGACTCTCCACTGATTAATGGTTCCAAATCAATATTCTTACATAGTGATTCATCATGGTTTGATTAGAAGCTTGAAGAACTTGTCATATGTCCAAAAAGGCTAGACAAGGATATCATGATTAGAAAGTGGAATAACTTCTTCAACATAACTCCTATGGGATTTTTTCAACTTCATGGAGACTCTCCACTGATTAATGGTTCAAAATAAAGCTTCTTACATATTGATTCATCCTGGTTTGATTAGAAGCTTGAAGAACTTATCATATGTCCAAACATGCTAAACATGGATATCATGATTAGAAAATGGAATATTTTCTTCAACATAACTCCTATGGACTTTTTTCAACTTCATGGATACTTTCCACTGATTAATGGTTCCAAATCAATATTCTTACTTATTTATTCATCTTGGTTTGATTAGAAGCTTGAAGAACTTGACATATGTCCAAACAGGCTAAACAAGGATACCATGATTAGAAAGTGGAATAACTTCTTCAACATAACTCCTATGGGATTTTTTTTTAACTTCATGGAGACTCTCCACTGATTAATGGATCAAAATAAAGCTTCTTGCATATTGATTCATCCTGGTTTGATTAGAAGCTTGAAGAACTTATCATATGTCCAAATAGACTAAACATGGATATCATGATTAGAAAATGGAATAATTTCTTTAACATAACTCCTATGGATTTTTTTCAACTTCATGGATACTTTCCACTGATTAATGGTTCCATATCAAGCTTCTTACATATTGATTAGTCCTGGTTTGATTAGAAGCTTGAAGAACTTGCCATATGTCCAAGCAGGCTAAACATGAATTTCATGATTAGAAAGTGGAATAACTTCTTAACCATAACTCCGATGGGATTTTTTCAACTTCATGGAGACTCTCCACTGATTAATGGTTCAAAATAAAACTTCTTACATATTGATTCATCCTGGTTTGATTAGAAGCTTGAAGAACTTATCATATGTCCAAACAGGCTAAACATGGATATCATGATTAGAATATGGAATATTTTCTTCAACATAACTCCTATGGACTTATTTCAACTTCATGGATACTTTCCACTGATTAATGGTTCCAAATCAATATTCTTACATATTGATTCATCTTGGTTTGATTAGAAGCTTGAAGAACTTGACATATGTCCAAACAGGCTAAACAAGGATATCATGATTAGAAAGTGGAATAACTTCTTCAACATAACTCCTATGAGATTTTTTTTAACTTCATGGAGAGTCTCCACTGATTAATGGTTCAAAATAAAGCTTCTTACATATCGATTCATCCTGGTTTGATTAGAAGCTTGAAGAACTTATCATATGTCCAAACAGGCTAAACATGGATATCATGATTAGAAAATGGAATAATTTCTTTAACATAACTCCTATCGATTTTTTTCAACTTCATGGATACTTTCCACTGATTAATGGTTCCATATCAAGCTTCTTACATATTGATTAGTCCTGGTTTGATTAGAAACTTGAAGAACTTGCCATATGTCCAAGCAGGCTAAACATGGATATCATGATTAGAAAGTGGAATAACTTCTTCAACATAACTCCTATGGGATTTTTTCAACTTCATGGAGACTCTCCACTTTTTAATGGTTCCAGATCAAGCTTCTTACATATTGATTAGTCGTGGTTTGATTAGAAGCTTGAAGAACTTGTCATATGTCCACACAGGCTAAACATGGATATCATGATTAGAAAGTGGAATAAATTCTTCAACATAACTCCTATGGGCTTTATTCAACTTCATGAAATACTCTCCACTGTTTAATGGTTCCAAATCAAGTTTCTTACATATTGATTCATCCTTGTTTGATTAGAAGCTTGAAGAACTTTACATATGTCCAAATAGGCTAAACATGGATATCATAATTAGAAAGTGGAATATTTTCTTCAACATAACTCCTATGGGATTTTTTAAACTTCATAGAGACTATACACTGATTAATGGTTCCAAATCAAGATTCTTACATATTGATTCATCCTGGTTTGATTAGAAGCTTGAAGAACTTGTCATATGTCCAAATAGGCTAAACATGGATATCATGATTAGAAAGTGGAATAATTTCTTCAACATAACTCCTATGGAATTTTTTTTAACTTCATGGAGACTCTCCACTGATTAATGGTTCAAAATCAAGCTTCTTACATATTGATTCATCCTGGTTTGATTAGAAGCTTGAAGAACTTATTATATGTCCAAACAGGCTAAACATGGATATCATGATTAGAAAGTGGAATAACTTCTTCAACATAACTCCTATGGGATTTTTTTAACTTCATGGATACTTTCCACTGATTAATGGTTCCAAATGAAGCTTCTTATATATTGATTATTCTTGGTTTGATTAGAAGGTTGAAGAACTTGCCATATGTCCAAACAGGCTAAACATGGATATCATAATTAGAAAGTGGAATAACTTCTTCAACATAACTCCTACGAGATTTTTTTAACTTCATGGAGACTCTCAACTGATTAATGGTTCCAAATCAATATTCTTACATATTGATTCAACTTGGTTTTATTACAAGCTTGAAAAACTTGACATATGTCCAAACAGGCTAAACAAGAATATTATGATTAGAAAGTGGAATAACTTCTTCAACATAACTCCCATGGGATTTATTCAACTTCATGAAATACTCTCCACTGATTAATGGTTCCAAATCAATACTCTTACATATTGATTCATCTTGGTTGGATTAGAAGCTTGAAGAACTTGTTATATGTCCAAACAGGCTAAACATGGATATCATGATAAGAAAGTGGAATAACTTCTTCAACATAACTCCTATGGGATTTTTTTAAAGTTCATGGATACTTTCCACTGATTAATGGTTCCGATCAAGATTCTTACATATTGATTCATCCTGGTTTGATTAGAATCTTGAAGAACTTGCCATATGTCCAAACAGGCTAAACATGGATATCAAGATTAGAAAGTGGAATAACTTCTTCAACATAACTCATATGGGATTTTTTCAACTTCATGGAGACTCTCCACTTATTATTGGTTCCAAATCAAGCTTCTTACATATTGAATAGTCCTGGTTTGATTAGAAGCTTGAAGAACTTGCCATATGTCCAAACAAGCTAAACATGGATATCATGATTAGAAAGTAGAATAACTTCTTCAACATAACTCCTATGGGATTTTTTCAACTTCATGGAGACTCTCCACTTATTAATGGTTCCAGATCAAGCTTCTTACATATTGATTCATTCTGGTTTGATTAGAAGCTTGAAGAACTTGTCATATGTCCAAACAAGCTAAACATGGATATCATGATTAGAAAGTGGAATAAATTCTTCAACATAACTCCTATGGGATTTATTCAACTTCTTGAAATACTCTCCACTGATTAATGGTTCCAAATCAATACTCTTACATATTGATTCATCTTGGTTGGATTAGAAGCTTGAAGAACTTGTTATATGTCCAAACATGCTAAACATGGATATCATGATAAGAAAGTGGAGTAACTTCTTCAACATAACTCCTATGGGATTTTTTAAAGTTCATGGAGACTAAACACTGATTAATGGTTCCAAATAAAGATTCTTACATATTGATTCATCCTGGTTTGATTAGAAGCTTGAAGAACTTGTCATATGTCCAAAAAGGCTAAACATGGATATTATGATTAGAAAGTGGAATAAATTCTTCAACATAACTCCTATGGGATTTATTTAACTTCATGAAATACTCTCAACTGATTAATGGTTCCAAATCATTATTCTTACATATTGATTCATCTTGGTTTGATTAGAAGCTTGAAGAACTTAACATATGTCCAAACAGGCTAAACAAGGATATCATGATTAGAAAGTGGAATAACTTCTTCAATATAACTCCTATGGGATTTTTTTAACTTCATGGAGACTCTCCACTGATTAATGGTTCAAAATCAAGCTTCTTACATATTGATTCGTCCTGGTTTGATTAGAAGCTTGAAGAACTTATCATATGTCTAAACATGCTAAACATGGATATCATGATTAGAAAATGGAATAATTTCTTCAACATAACTCCAATGGAATTTTTTCAACTTCATGGATACTTCCCACTGATTAATGGTTCCAAATGAAGCTTCTTACATATTGATTAGTCCTGTTTTGATTAGAAGCTTGAAGAACTTGCCATATGTCCAAACAGGCTAAACATGGATATCATGATTAGAAAGTGGAATAACTTCTTCAACATAACTCCTATGGGATTTTTTCAACTTCATGGATACTTTCCACTGATTAATGGTTCCAAATGAAGCTTCTTATATATTGATTATTCTTGGTTTGATTAGAAGCTTGAAGAACTTGCCATATGTCCAAACAGGCTAAACATGGATATCATAATTAGAAAGTGGAATAACTTCTTCAACATAACTCCTACGGGATTTTTTCAACTTCATGGAGACTCTCAACTGATTAATGGTTCCAAATCAATATTCTTACATATTGATTCATCTTGGTTTTATTACAAGCTTGAAAAACTTGACATATGTCCAAACAGGCTAAACAAGAATATTATGATTAGAAAGAGGAATAACTTCTTCAACATAACTCCTATGGGATTTTTTTTAACTTCATGGAGACTCTCTACTGATTAATGGTTCAAAATCAAGCTTCTTACATATTGATTCATCCTGGTTTGATTAGAAGTTTGAAGAACTTATCATATGTATAAACATGCTAAACATGGATATCATGATTAGAAAATGGAATAATTTCTTCAACATAACTCCTATGGAATTTTTTCAACTTCATGGATACTTTTCACTGATTAATGGTTCCAAATCAAACTTTTACATATTTATTAGTCCTGGTTTGATTAGAAGCTTGAAGAACTTGCCATATGTCCAAACAGGCTAAACATGGATATCAAGATTAGAAAGTGGAATAACTTCTTCAACATAACTCCTATGGGATTTTTTCAACTTCATGGAGACTCTCCACTTATTTATGATTCCAAATCAAGCTTCTTACATACTGATTAGTCCTGGTTTGATTAGAAGCCTGAAGAACTTGCCATATGTCCAAACAAGCTAAACATGGATATCATGATTAGAAAGTACAATAACTTCTTCAACATAACTCCTTTTCAACTTCATGGAGACTCTCCACTTATTAATGGTTCCAAATCAAGCTTCTTACATATTTATTCATTCTGGTTTGATTAGAAGCTTGAAAAACTTGTCATATGTCCAAACAAGCTAAACATGGATATCATGATTAGAAAGTGGAATAAATTCTTCAACATAACTGCTATGGGATTTATTCAACTTCATGAAATACTCTCCAGTGATTAATGTTTCCAAATCAATACTCTTACATATTGATTCATCTTGGTTGGATTAGAAGCTTGAAGAACTTGTTATATGTCCAAACAGGCTAAACATGGATATCATGATAAGAAAGTGGAATAACTTCTTCAACATAACTCCTATGGGATTTTTTAAAGTTCATGGATACTTTCCACTGATTAATGGTTCCAAATCAAGATTCTTACATATTGATTCATCCTGGTTTGATTAGAAGCTTGAAGAACTTGTCATATGTCCAAACAGGCTAAACATGGATATCTTAATAAAAAGTGAAATATCTTCTTCAACATAACTCTTATTGATTTTTTCAACTTCATGGTGACTCTCCACTGATTAATGGTTCCAAATCAAGCTTCTTACATATTGATTCATCCTGGTTTGATTAGAAGCTTGAAGAACTTGCCATATGTCCAAACAGGCTACACATGGATATCATGTTTACAAAGTGAAATAATTTGTTCAACATAACTCCTATGAGATTTATTCAACTTCATGAAAGACTCTCCAATGATTAATAGTTACAAATCAAGCTTCTTACATAGTGATTTATCATGGTTTGATTATAAGCTTGAAGAACTTGCTATATGTCCAAACAGGTTAAACATGGATATCATGATTAGAAAGTGGAATAAATTCTTCAACATAAGTCCTATGGGATTTACTCAACTTCATGAAATACTCTCCAATTATTAATGGTTTCAAATCAAGTTTCTTACATATTGATTCATCCTTGTTTGATTAGAAGCTTGAAGAACTTTACATATGTCCAAATAGGCTAAACATGGATATTGATTCATCCTGGTTTGATTAATGGTTCCAAATGAAGATTCTTACATATTGATTCATCCTGGTTTGATTAGAAGCTTGAAGAGCTTGTCATTTGAAGAACTTGCCATATGTCCAAACATGCTAAACCTGGATATCATGATTAGAAGTGGAATTTCTTCAACAAAACTCCTATGGGATTTCTTCAACTTCATGAAATCAAGATTCTTACATATTGATTCATCTTGGTTTGATTAGAAGCTGTAAGCACTTGCCATATGTCCAAACAGGCTAAACATGGATATCATGATAAGAAAAAGGAATAAATTCTTCAACATAAGTCCAATGAGATTTATTCAACTTTATGAAAGACTCTCCAATGATTAATGGTTACAAATCAAGCTTCTTACGTAGTGATTCATTATGGTTTGATTAGAAGCTTGAAGAACTTGTCATATGTCCAAACAGGCTAAACATAAATATCACGAATAAAAAGTAGAATAACTTTTTCAACATAACTCCTATGGGATTTTTTCAACTTTATGGAAACTTTCCACCGATTAAAGGTTCCAAATCAAGCTTCATACATATTAATTCATCCTGGTTTGATTAGAATCTTGAAGAACTTGCCATATGTCCAAACATGCTAAACATGGATATCATGATTAGAAAGTGGAATATCTTCTTCAACATAACTCCTATAGAATTTTTTCAAATTCATGGAGACTCTCCACAGATTAATGGTTCCAAATCAAGCTTCTTACATATGGATTCATCCTGGTTTGATCAGAAGCTTGAAGAACTTGACATATGTCCAAACCGGCTAAACATGAATATCATGATTAGAAAAAGGAATAACTTCTTCAGAATAACTCCTATGAGATTTATTCAACTTCATGAAAGACTCTCCACTAATTAATGGTTACAAATCAAGCTTCTTACATAGTGATTCGTCATGGTTTGATTAGAAGCTTGAAGAACTTGCCATATGTCCAAACATGCTAAATATGGAAATTATGATTAGAAAGTTGAATAACTTCTTCAAGATAACTCCTATTGGATTTTTTGAATTTCATGGATACTTTCCACTGATTAATGGTTTTAAATCAAGCTTCTTACATATTGATTCAACCTGGTTTAATTTGAAGCTTAAAGAACTTGCCATATGTACAAACAGGATAAACATGGATATCATGATTAGAAAGTGAAATAACTTCTTCAATATAACTCTGTGGGATTTTTTCAACTTCATGGATACTTTCCGCTGAATAATGGTTCCAAATCAAGCTTCTTACATATTGATTCATCATGGTTTGATTATAAGCTTGAAGAACTTGCCATATGTCCAAACAGGCTAAACATGGATATCATGATTAGAAAGTGGAATAACTTCTTTAACCTAACTCCTATGGGATTTATTCAACTTCATGAAAGACTCTCCACTGACTAATGGTTACAAATCAAGCTTCTTACATAGTGATTCATTATGGTTTGATTAGAAGCTCGAAGAACTTGCCATATGTCCAAACAGGCTAAACATAAATATCATGAGTTGAAAGTAGAATAACTTTTTCAACCTAACTCCTATGGGATTTTTTCAACTTTATGGAAACTTTCCACTGATTAATGGTTCCAAATCAATATTCTTACATATTGATTCATCTTGGTTTTATTACAAGCTTGAAAAACTTGACATATGTCCAAACAGGCTAAACAAGAATATTATGATTAGAAAGAGGAATAACGTCTTCAACATAACTCCTATGGGATTTTTTTCAACTTCATGGATACTTTCCACTGATTAATGGTTCAAAATCAAGCTTCTTACATATTTATCATCATGGTTTGATTAGAATCTTGAAGAACTTGCCATATGTCCAAACATGCTAAACCTTGATATCATGATTAGAAAGTGGAATATCTTCTTCAACATAACTCCTATGGATTTTTTTCAACTTTATGGAAACTTTCCACTGATTAATGGTTCCAAATCAAGCTTCATACATATTGATTCATCCTGGTTTGATTAGAAGTTTGAAGAACTTGTCATATCCAAAGAGGCTAAACATAGATATCATAATTAGAAAGTGGAATAACTGCTTCAATATAACTCCTATGGGATTTTTTCAACTTCATGGATACTTTCCACTATTAATGGTTACAAATCAAGCTTCTTACATAGTGATTCATCCTGGTTTGATTAGAATCTTGAAGAACTTGCCATATGTCCAAACATGCTAAACCTGGATATCATGATTAGAAAGTGGAATATCTTCTTCAACATAACTCCTATGGAATTTTTTTCAAATTCATAGAGACTCTCCACAGATTAATGGTTCCAAATCAAGCTTCTTACATATTGATTCATCCTGGTTTGATCAGAAGCTTGAAGAACTTCCCATATGTCCAAACAGGCTAAACATGGATATCATGATTAGAAAAAGGAATAACTTCTTCAGAATAACTTCTTCAGAATAACTTCTATGAGATTTATTCAACTTCATGAAAGACTCTCTACTGACTAATGGTTACAAATCAAGCTTCTTACATAGTGATTCATCATGGATTGATTAGAAGCTTGAAGAACTTGCCATATGTCCAATCAGGCTAAATATGGATATTATGATTAGAAAGTTGAATAACTTCTTCAAGATAACTCCTATTGAATTTTTTGAATTTCATGAAAGAATCTCCACTGATTAATTGTTACAAATCAAGCTTCATACATAGTGATTCATCATGGTTTGATTAGAAGCTTGAAGAACTCGCCATATGTCCAAACATGCTTAACATGGATATCATGATTAGAAAGTGGAATAAGTTCTTCAACATAACTCCTATGGGATTTTTTCAACTTCATGGATACTTTCCACTGATTAATGGCTACAAATAAAGCTTCTTACATATTGATTCATCATGGTCTGATTATAAGGTTGAAGAACTTACCATATGTCCAAACAGGCTAAACATGGATATCATGAATAGAAAGTAGAATAACTTCTTCAACATAACTTCTATGAGATTTTTTCAACTTCATGGAAACTTTCCACTGATTAATGGTTCCAAATCAAGCTTCATACATATTAGTCATCCTGGTTTGATTAGAAGCTTGAAGAACTTGTCATATGTCCAAACAGACTAAACATGGATATCATGATTAGAAAGTGGAAGAACTTCTTCAACATAACTCCTATGGAATTTTTTCAACTTCATGGGTACTTTCCACTGATTAATGGTTCCAAATAAGGCTACTTATATATTGATTATCCTGGTTTGATTAGAAGTTTGAAGAACTTGCCATGTCCAAACAGGCTAAACATGGATATCATGATTAGAAAATGGAATAACTTCTTCAACATAACTCCTATGAGATTTTTTCAACCTCATGAATACTTTCCACTGATTAAGGCTTCCAAATCAAGCTTCTTACATATTGATTCATCATGGTTTGATTAGAAGCTTGAAGAACTTGCCACATTTCCAAACATGCTAAACATGGATATGATGATTAGAAAGTTAAATAACTTCTTCAAGATAACTCCTATGGGATGTTTTCAACTTCATGGATACTTTCCACTGATTATTGTTTTAAATCAAGCTTCTTACATATTGATTCAACCTGGTTTAATTTGAAGCTTAAAGAACTTGCCATATGTACAAACAGGATAAACATGGATATCATGATTAGAAAAAGGAATAACGTCTTCAACATAACTCATATGAGATTTATTCAACTTCATGAAAGAATCTCCACTGATTAATTGTTACAAATCAAGCTTCTTACATAGTGATTCATCATGGTTTGATTACAAGCTTGAAGAACTTGCCAAATGTCCAAACAGGCTAAACATGGATATCATGATTAGAAAGTGGAATAACTTCTTCAACATAACTCCTATGGGATTTTTTCAACTTCATGGAAACTTTCCACTGATTAATGGTTCCAAATCAAGCTTCATATATATTGATTATCCTGCTTTGATTAGAAGTTTGAAGAATTTGCCATATGTCCAAACAGGCTAAACATGGATATCATGATTAGAAAATGGAATAACTTCTTCAACATAATTCCTATCGGATTTTTCAACTTCATAAATACTTTCCACTGATTAAGGCTTCCAAATCAAGCTTCTTACATATTGATTCATCCTGGTTTGATTAGAAGATTGAAGAAAGTTGAACAACTTCTCATTAGAAAGTTGAATAACTTCTTTAACATAACTCCTATGAGATTTATTCAACTTCAAGGAGTCTCTATACTGATTAATGGTTACAAATCAAGCTTCTTACATAGTCATTCATCATGGTTTGATTAGAAGCTTGAAGAACTTGTCATATGTCCAAACAGGCTAAACATGGATATTATGATTAGAAAGTTGAATAACATCTTCAAGATAACTCCTATGGGATTTTTTCATCTTCATGAAAGAATCTCCATCGATTAATGGTTACAAATCAAGCTTCTTACATAATGATTCATCATGGTTTGATTAGAAGCTTGAAGAACTTGCCATATGTCCAAACATGCTAAACATGGATATCATGATTAGAAAAAGGAATAACTTCTTTAGAATAACTCCTATGGGATTTTTTCAACTTCATAAAAGAATCTCCACTGATTAATTGTTACAAATCAAGCTTCATACATAGTGATTCATCATGGTTTGATTAGAAGCTTGAAGAACTCGCCATATGTCCAAACATGTTTAACATGGATATCATGATTAGAAAGTGGAATAAGTTCTTCAACATAACTCCTATGGGATTTTTTCAACTTCATGGATACTTTCCACTGATTAATGGCTAAAAATAAAGCTTCTTACATATTGATTCATCATGGTTTGATTATAAGCTTGAAGAACTTACCATATGTCCAAAAAGGCAAAACATGGATATCATGAATAGAAAGTAGAATAACTTCTTCAACATAACTTCTATTAGATTTTTTCAACTTCATGGAAACTTTCCACTGATTAATGGTTCCAAATCAAGCTTCATACATATTAGTCATCCTGGTTTAATTAGAAGCTTGAAGAACTTGTCATATGTCCAAACAGACTAAACATGGATATAATGATTAGAAAGTGGAATAACTTCTTCAACATAACTCCTATGGAATTTTTTCAACTTCATGGGTACTTTCCACTGATTAATGGTTCCAAATAAGGCTACTTATATATTGATTATCCTGGTTTGATTAGAAGTTTGAAGAACTTGCCATGTCCAAACAGGCTAAACATGGGTATCATGATTAGAAAATGGAATAACTTCTTCAACATAACTGCTATGAGATTTTTTCAACCTCATGAATACTTTCCACTGATTAAGGCTTCCAAATCAAGCTTCTTACATATTGATTCATCATGGTTTGATTAGAAGCTTGAAGAACTTGCCACATTTCCAAACATGCTAAACATGAATATGATGATTAGAAAGTTGAATAACTTCTTCAAGATAACACCTATGGGATGTTTTCAACTTCATGGATACTTTCCACTGATTAATGTTTTAAATCAAGCTTCTTACATATTGATTCAACCTGGTTTAATTTGAAGCTTAAAGAACTTGCCATATGTACAAACAGGATAAACATGGATATCATGATTAGAAAAAGGAATAACTTCTTCAACATAACTCATATGAGATTTATTCAACTTCATGAAAGAATCTCCACTGATTAATAGTTACAAATCAAGCTTCTTACATAGTAATTCATCATGGTTTGATTATAAGCTTGAAGAACTTGCCATATGTCCAAACATGCTAAACATGGATATCATGATTAGAAAGTGGAATAACTTCTTCAACATAACTCCTATGGGATTTTTTCAACTTCATGGAAACTTTCCACTGATTAATGGTTCCAAATCAACCTTCATACATATTGATTCATCGTGGTTTGATTAGAAGCTTGAAGAACTTGCCATATGTTCAAACAGGCTAAACATGGATATCATGATTAGAAAGTGGAACAACTTCTTCAACATAACTCCTATGGGATTTTTTCAACTTCATGGAAACTTTCCACTGATTAATGGTTCCAAATAAAGATTATTACATATTGATTCATCCTGGTTTTATTACAAGCTTGAAGAGCTTGCCATATGTCCAAATAGGCTAAACATGGATATCTTGATTAGAAAGTGGAATAATTTATTCAACATAACTTCTATGGGATTTTTTCAACTTCATGGATACTTTTCACTGATTAATGGTTCCAAAACAAGCTTCATATATATTGATTATCCTGGTTTGATTAGAAGTTTGAAGAACTTGCTATATGTCCAAACAGGCTAAACATGGATATCATGATTAAAAAGTGGAATAACTTCTTCAACATAACTCCTTTGAGATATTTTCAACTTCATGGAAACTTTCCACTGATTAATGGTTTCAAATTAACCTTCATGCATATTGATTCATCCTGGTTTGATTAGAAGCTTGGAGAACTTGCCACATGTCCAAACATGCTAAACATGGATATCATTATTAGAAAGTAGAATAACTTCTTCAACATAACTCCTATCGGATTTTTTCAACTTCATGGAAACTTTCCACTGATTAATGGTTCCAAATCAAGCTTCATATATATTGATTATCCTGCTTTGATTAGAAGTTTGAAGAACTTGCCATATGTCCAAACAGGCTAAACATGGATATCATGATTAGAAAATAGAATAACTTCTTCAACATAACTCCTATCGGATTTTTTCAACTTCATGGATACTTTCCACTGATTAAGGCTTCCAAATCAAGCTTCTTACATATTGATTCATCCTGGTTTGATTAGAAGATTGAAGAACTTGCCATATGTCCAAACATGCTAAACATGGATATCATGATTAGAAAAAGGAATAACTTCTTTAGAATAACTCCTATGAGATTTATTCAACTTCATGAAAGACCCTCCACTGATTAATGGTTACAAATCAAGCTTCTTACATAGTCATTCATCATGGTTTGATTAGAAGCTTGAAGAACTTGTCATATGTCCAAACAGGCTAAACATGGATATTATGATTAGAAAGTTGAATAACTTCTTCAAGATAACTCCTATGGGATTTTTTCAACTTCATCAAAGAATCTCCACTGATTAATGGTTACAAATCAAGCTTCTTACATAGTGATTCATCATTGTTTGATTAGAAGCTTGAAGAACTGACCATATGTCCAAACAGGCTAAACATGGATATCATGATTAGAAAGTGGAATAACTTCTTCAAAATAACTCCTATGGAAATTTTTCAACTTCATGAAAGACTCTCCACTTATTAATGGTTCCAAATCAAGATTCTTACATATTTATTCATCATGGTTTGATTATAAGCTTGAAGAACTTGCCATATGTCCAAACAGGCTAAACATGGATATCATGATTAGAAAATGAAATAACTTCTTCAACATAACTCCTATGGGATTTTTTAAAGTTCATGGATACTTTCCACTGATTAAGGGTTCCAAATCAAGCTTCTTACATAGGGAATCATCATGGTCTGATTAGAAGCTTGAAGAACTTGCCATATGTCAAAACAGGCTTAACATGGATATCATGATTAGAAAGTGGAATAAGTTCTTCAAGATAACTCCTATGAGATTTTTTCAACTTCATGGATACTTTCCACATATTAATGGTTACAAATAAAGCTTCTTACATATTGATTCATCATGGTTTTATTATAAGCTTGAAGAACTTACCATATGTCCAAACAGGCTAAACATGGATATCATGATTAGAAAGTTGAATAACTTCTTCAACATAACTCCTATGAGATTTTTTCAACTTCATGGAAACTTTCCACTGATTAATGGTTCCAAATCAAGCTTCATATATATTTATTATCCTGCTTTGATTAGAAGTTTGAAGAACTTGCCATATGTCCAAACAGGCTAAACATGGATATCATGATTAGAAAATGGAATAACTTCTTCAACATAACTCCTATCGGATTTTTTAACTTCAGGGATACTTTCCACTGATTAAGGCTGCCAAATCAAGCTTCTTACATATTGGATCGTCCT
The DNA here is from genome assembly GCA_012274485.2 of Sinapis alba. Taxonomy (NCBI): domain Eukaryota; kingdom Viridiplantae; phylum Streptophyta; class Magnoliopsida; order Brassicales; family Brassicaceae; genus Sinapis; species Sinapis alba. The sequence goes on along the minus strand of MU106281.1, from coordinate 109,448 downwards.
GGTTGGATTAGAAGATTGAAGAACTTGCCATATGTCCAAACATGCTAAACGTGGATATCATGATTAGAAAAAGGAATAACTTCTTTAGAATAACTCCTATGAGATTTATTCAACTTCAAGAAAGACCCTCCACTGATTAATGGTTACAAATCAAGCTTCTTACATAGTCATTTATCATGGTTTGATTAGAAGCTTGAAGAACTTGTCATATGTCCAAACAGGCTAAACATGAATATTATGATTAGAAAGTTGAATAATATCTTCAAGATAAATCCTATGGGATTTTTTCAACTTCATGAAAGAATCTCCACTGATTAATGGTTACAAATCAAGCTTCTTACATAGTGATTCATCATGGTTTGATTAGAAGAATGAAGAACTGACCATATGTCCAAACAGGCTAAACATGGATATCATGATTAGAAAGTGGAATAACTTCTTCAAAATAACTCCTATGGAAATTTTTCAACTTCATGAAAGACTCTCCACTGATTAATGGTTCCAAATAAAGATTCTTACATATTTATTGATCATGGTTTGATTATAAGCTTGAAGAACTTGCCATATGTCCAAACAGGCTAAACATGGATATCATGATTAGAAAATGAAATAACTTCTTCAACATAACTCCTATGGGATTTTTTAAAGTTCATGGATACTATCCACTGATTAAGGGTTCCAAATCAAGCTTCTTACATAGGGAATCATCATGGTCTGATTAGAAGCTTGAAGAACTTGCCATATGTCAAAACAGGCTTAACATGGATATCATGATTAGAAAGTGGAATAAGTTCTTCAAGATAACTCCTATGAGATTTTTTCAACTTCATGGATACTTTCCACAGATTAATGGTTACAAATAAAGCTTCTTACATATTGATTCATCATGGTTTTATTATAAGCTTGAAGAACTTACCATATGTCCAAACAGGCTAAACATGGATATCATGATAAGAAAGTTGAATAACTTCTTCAACATCACGCCTATGAGATTTTTTCAACTTCATGGAAACTTTCCACTGATTAGTGGTTCCAAATCAAGCTTCATATATATTGATTATCCTGCTTTGATTAGAAGTTTGAAGAACTTGCCATATGTCCAAACAGGCTAAACATGGATATCATGATTAGAAAATGGAATAACTTCTTCAACATAACTCCTATCGGATTTTTTAACTTCATGGATACTTTCCACTGATTAAGGCTTCCGAATCAAGCTTCTTACATATTGATTCTTCTTACATATTGATTCATCCTGGTTTGATTAGAAGATTGAAGAACTTGCCATATGTCCAAACATGCTAAACGTGGATATCATGATTAGAAAAAGGAATAACTTCTGTAGAATAACTCCTATGAGATTTATTCAACTTCATGAAAGACCCTCCACTGATTAATGGTTACAAATCAAGCTTCTTACATAGTCATTCATCATGGTTTGATTAGAAGCTTGAAGAACTTGTCATATGGCCAAACAGGCTAAACATGGATATTATGATTAGAAAGTTGAATAACTTCTTCAAGATAACTCCTATGGGATTTTTTCAACTTCATGAAAGAATCTCCACTGATTAATGGTTACAAATCAAGCTTCTTACATAGTGATTCATCATTGTTTGATTAGAAGCTTGAAGAACTGACCATATGTCCAAACATGCTAAACATGGATATCATGATTAGAAAGTGGAATAACTTCTTCAAAATAACTCCTATGGAAATTTTTCAACTTCATGAAAGACTCTCCACTGATTTATGGTTCCAAATCAAGATTCTTACATATTTATTCATCATGGTTTGATTATAAGCTTGAAGAACTTGCCATATGTCCAAACAAGCTAAACATGGATATCATGATTAGAAAATGAAATAACTTCTTCAACATAACTCCTATGGGATTTTTTAAGGTTCATGGATACTATCCACTGATTAAGGGTTCCAAATCAGGCTTCTTACATAGGGAATCATCATGGTCTGATTAGAAGCTTGAAGAACTTGCCATATGTCAAAACAGGCTTAACATGGATATCATGATTAGAAAGTGGAATAAGTTCTTCAAGATAACTCCTATGGGATTTTTTCAACTTCACGGATACTTTCCACTGATTAATGGTTACAAATAAAGCTTCTTACATATTGATTCATCATGGTTTTATTATAAGCTTGAAGAACTTACCATATGTCCAAACAGGCTAAACATGGATATCATGATTAGAAAGTTGAATAACTTCTTCAACATAACTCCTATGAGATTTTTTCAACTTCATGGAAACTTTCCACTGATTAACGGTTTCAAATCAACCTTCATGCATATTGATTCATCATGGTTTTATTATAAGCTTGAAGAACTTACCATATGTCCAAACAGGCTAAACATGGATATCATGATTAGAAAGTTGAATAACTTCTTCAACATAACTCCTATGAGATTTTTTCAACTTCATGGAAACTTTCCACTGATTAATGGTTCCAAATCAACCTTCATGCATATTGATTCATCCTGGTTTGATTAGAAGCTTGAAGAACTTGCCACATGTCCAAACATGCTAAACATGGATATCATGATTAGAAAGTAGAATAACTTCTTCAACATAACTCCTATGGGATTTTTTCAACTTCATGGAAACTTTCCACTGATTAATGGTTCCAAATCAAGCTTCATATATATTGATTATCATGCTTTGATTAGAAGTTTGAAGAACTTTCCATATGTCCAAACATGCTAAACATGGATATCATGATTAGAAAATGGAATAACTTCTTCAACATCTCCTATCGGATTTTTTCAACTTCATGGATACTTTCCACTGATTAAGACTTCCAAATCAAGCTTCTTACATATTGATTCATCCTGGTTTGATTAGAAGATTGAAGAACTTGCCATATGTCCAAACATGCTAAACATGGATATCATGATTAGGAAAAGGAATAACTTCTTTAGAATAACTCCTATGAGATTTATTCAACATCATGAAAGACCCTCCACTGATTAATGGTTACAAATCAAGCTTCTTACATAGTCATTCATCATGGTTTGATTAGAAGCTTGAAGAACTTGTCATATGTCCAAACAGGCTAAACATGGATATTATGATTAGAAAGTTGAATAACATCTTCAAGATAACTCCTATGGGATTTTTTCAACTTCATGAAAGAATCTCCACTGATTAATGGTTACAAATCAAGCTTCTTACATAGTGATTCATCATGGTTTGATTAGAAGCTTGAAGAACTTACCATATGTCCAAACATGCTAAACATGGATATCATGATTAGAAAGTGGAATAACTTCTTCAAAATAACTCCTATGGAAATTTTTCAACTTAATGAAAGACCCTCCACTGATTAATGGTTCCAAATCAAGCTTCTTACATAGTCATTCGTCATGGTTTGATTATAAGCTTGAAGAACTTGCCATATGTCCAAACATGCTAAACATGGATATCATGATTAGAAAATGAAATAACTTCTTCAACATAACTCCTATGGGATTTTTTCAAGTTCATGGATACTTTCCACAGATTAAGGGTTCCAAATCAAGCTTCTTACATATTGATTCATCATGGTTTTATTATAAGCTTGAAGAACTTACCATATGTCCAAACAGGCTAAACATGGATATCATGATTAGAAAGTTGAATAACTTCTTCAACATAACTCCTATGAGATTTTTCAACTTCATGGAAACTTTCCACTGATTAATGGTTCCAAATCAACCTTCATGCATATTGATTCATCCTGGTTTGATTAGAAGCTTGAAGAACTTGCCACATGTCCAAACATGCTAAACATGGATATCATGATTAGAAAGTAGAATAACTTCTTCAACATAACTCCTATGGGATTTTTTCAACTTCATGGAAACTTTCCACTGATTAATTGTTCCAAATCAAGCTTCATATATATTGATTATCCTGCTTTGATTAGAAGTTTGAAGAACTTGCCATATGTCCAAACAGGCTAAACATGGATATCATGATTAGAAAATGGAATAACTTCTTCAACATAACTCCTATCGGATTTTTTCAACTTCATGGATACTTTCCACTGATTAAGGCTTCCAAATCAAGCTTCTTACATAATGATTCATCCTGGTTTGATTAGAAGATTGAAGAACTTGCCATATGTCCAAACATGCTAAACATGGATATCATGATTAGAAAAAGGAATAACTTCTTTAGAATAACTCCTATGAGATTTATTCAACTTAATGAAAGACCCTCCAGTGATTAATGGTTACAAATCAAGCTTCTAACATAGTCATTCGTCATGGTTTGATTAGAAGCTTGAAGAACTTGTCATATGTCCAAACAGGCTAAACATGGATATTATGATTAGAAAGTTGAATAACTTCTTCAAGATAACTCCTATGGTATTTTTTCAACTTCATGAAAGAATCTCCACTGATTAATGTTTACAAATCAAGCTTCTTACATAGTGATTCATCATGGTTTGATTAGAAGCTTGAAGAACTTACCATATGTCCAAACAGGCTAAACATGGATATCATGATTAGAAAGTGGAATAACTTCTTCAAAATAACTCCTATGGAAATTTTTCAACTTCATGAAAGACTCTCCATTGATTAATGGTTCCAAATCAAGATTCTTACATATTTATTCATCATGGTTTGATTATAAGCTTGAAGAACTTGCCATATGTCCAAACTGGCTAAACATGGATATCATGATTAGAAAATGAAAGAACTTCTTCAACATTACTCCTATGGGATTTTTTCAAGTTCATGGATACTTTCCACTGATTAAGGGTTCCAAATCAAGCTTCTTACATAGGGAATCATCATGGTCTGATTAGAAGCTTGAAGAACTTGCTATATGTCCAAACAGGCTTAACATGGATATCATGATTAGAAAGTGGAATAAGTTCTTCAAGATAACTCCTATGGGATTTTTTCAACTTCATGGATACTTTCCACTGATTAATGGTTACAAATAAAGCTTCTTACATATTGATTCATCATGGTTTTATTATAAGCTTGAAGAACTTACCATATGTCCAAATAAGCTAAACATGGATATCATGATTAGAAAGTTGAATAACTTCTTCAACATAACTCCTATAAGATTTTTTTCAACGTCATGGATACTCTCCACTAATTAATGGTTCCAAATCAAGCTTCTTACATAGTGATTCATCATGGTTTGATTAGAAGCTTGAAGAACTTGCCATATGTCCAAAAAGGCTAAACATGGATATCATGATTAGAAAGTGGAATAACTTCTTCAACCTAACTCCTATGGGATTTTTTCAACTTCATGATTGACTTTCCACTGATTAATGGTTCCAAATCAATCTTCTTACATATTGATTCATCCTGGTTTAATTAGAAGCTTAAAGAACTTGCCACATGTCCAAACATGCTAAACATGAATATCATGATTCAAAAATGAAATTACTTCTTCAATATAATTTCTATAAGATTTTTTCAACTTTATGGAGACTTTCCACTGATTAATGGTTACAAATCAAGCTTCTTACATAGGGAATCATCATGGTCTGATTAGAAGCTTGAAGAACTTGCCATATATCCAAACAGGCTAAACATGGATATCATGATTAGAAAGTGGAATAACTTCTTCAACATAACTCCTATGGCATTTTTTCAACTTCATGGATACTTTCTACTGATTAATGGTTACAAATCAAGCTTCTTACATAGTCATTCGTCATGGTTTGATTAGAAGCTTGAAGAACTTGTCATATGTCCAAATAGGCTAAACATGGATATTATGATTGGAAAGTTGAATAACTTCTTCAAGATAACTCCTATGGGATTTTTTCAACTTCATGAAAGAATCTCCACTGATTAATGGTTACAAATCAAGCTTCTTACATAGTGATTCATCATGGTTTGATTAGAAGCTTGAAGAACTTGCCATATGTCCAAACATGCTGAACATGGATATCATGATTAGAAAGTGGAATAAGTTCTTCAACATAACTCCTACGGGATTTTTTCAACTTCATGGATACTTTCCACTGATTAATTGTTACAAATAAAGCTTCTTACATATTGATTCATCATGGTTTTATTATAATCTTGAAGAACTTACCATATGTCCAAACAGGCTAAACATGGATATCATGATAGAAAGTGGAATAACTTCTTCAAAATAACTCCTATGGAATTTTTTCAACTTCATGAAAGACTCTCCACTGATTAATGGTTCCAAATCAAGATTCTTACATAGTGATTCATCATGGTTTGATTATAAGCTTGAAGAACTTGTCATATTTTCAAACAGGCTAAACATGGATATCATGATTAGAAAATGGAATAACTTCTTCAACATAACTCTTATGGGATTTTTTCAACTTCATGGATACTTTCCACTGATTAAGGGTTCCAAATCAAGTTTCTTACATATTGATTCATCATGGTTTGATTAGAAGCTTGAAGAACTTGCCACATGTCCAAACATGCTAAACATGGATATCATGATTAGAAAGTTGAATAACATCTTCAAGATAACTCCTATGGGATGTTTTTAACTTCATGGATACTTTCCACTGATTAATGGTTTTAAATCAAGCTTCTTTGATGAAATCTCTTATGAGGAGATCCTTTTGTCCCTGATTCTTTTGAAGGATGATCTGATGGTTTGAGAGAGATATGGGTTGATTTTGATGATGATGGATGGATTGATTGGATGATCTTCAGAAATGATCTTTGAATTGATCAAATCTTGTGTAGAATTGTCTAGATCAAGAGAATGAACTCTGGGTATGATCAAAGACAGGATTTTGCAATCAAAGAATGGACTCTATGCAGATTCAATGTTCAAATGATGAACAAGAGATTCACAGATTTTAGAGAGAGTTTTTTATAAAAAGAGTGAATAATGTTTCTGAAACACCAAAAAGAGTATAAGTAGCAAAACAGAAAATGAAAGGTCCAAATTACTAAGAGAAATTCGAAAATTATAAAAATAAAAGAGAAAATATCTTATGCAAGTCTAAAGACTGAATAAGTGAAGAGTTGACTTGGTTTGGCTTGATTTCCAACTTGATTTGGGTCTGGTTCAGAGTAAACTAAAGCAACTATTGTTTTCTTCAGTCTTCTGGTTTGTGATCTAGTAAATGGGCCTTTCGATAAGCATAATGAATCCTTGTCTTGATTGGTTTGGGCTGAGTAAAATGCATCTGAGCCATGTGAAAGATTGGTTTGAGATTTATCATCTCCATCTAAGCACATCACATCTTGAGCATCAATCTGGTTCAGTTCATCTAGCTCCTCTTCAGTGTAACTCTCATGCAGCTTCTTTCCAGCTCCTGGTTCAGTGTCAGTCTCATTCAGCTCCAGTTCAACTATTGGTTCAGTCATGGTTGCATCATCCCCTCCTCCTTTGAAAGGATTTATCCTCAAATCTGTATCTCCTACATCAAAAGAAAATAGATTAGACACAATACAAATGTTCAAGAAGAAAAACATTTAAGCAACTTCAAAGTAAAGTTTTGGACAAAAACTTCTTTGGAGTTTTGAATCCAGTTTTTTTCAAATATTTTCATCTCCAAATCTCTGGCTTATAAGATTCGCATTTGCAATTGTTCCTTGCAACCCTCTGAGACATATCCTGCTGTTCCTGGATACTCAAAACAGAGACTAGAAATCTTGTGTCATATAGGAAAAACATGTTCTTAATCTGATCAATAACCAAGCATTTCTTTCTGAGAACATGTTGCACTTGTTTCAGACTTTTAAGATACACATCAAAGTAAGTATTGTAAACCATAATGGTATCAAGGCACTCAATAACATAGAACAACTTCAGTTTGTGCCTAACTTTCTCAGAATCAGAAGACCAATGATTAAGTTCAAATTGAGAACCACTTATCAAGGGCTCAACATGTTTTTCAAAGAATGTATTGTAAACAAGAATATCATCAAAGCTCAAAACAACACGATTCTCAAACAATGATCTCCATACATGCCAAGATTTATCAATTTCAGAACACAAGATACCAAGTTTCAGAATATAATCAAAAATAATCTCGGTTTCAGCTTTAAGTGATTTTTGTTTCTGCAAATTCCTAACCATAAACTCTTTCCAGGCACGTGTGGAAAAAAACAAATCATCAGTGATCAGTTCATGTCTAGAAAAACTCAGATCAAAGTCACTATCTTCAAAGCAAGCAAAAGAATTATAAGGTTTTCTGAAACATAAATCAGATTGTTGCCAAATAACCTCAATTCTCTTTTCAGGGTGATCAAGGCTTTTGTTAAGTTCCATAAATTGATCAAAATTCAAAAAAGACTAGGATTGAGTTCACTAACAGACTGAAAACGTTTTTGATCATGGAGTTTATCTGGTTCAAATACTTTAAAAGAGTTAATCATGTTTTCAAAAACAGAGTTTGAAACACAAAATTCTTTTACCTTGTCTACACCGAAACGTTTGACATCACTGGGAATAACCTTAACAAACATTTCAGGCAGAGAATTAACCATAACAAGTTCCTTAGAGTGCTCTTGAGAGTTTGGGGGCAAAGGGGCAGTAGTAGTTTTAGGTTCCAAGCTGATATGCTGCTCCAACACTTCACTTTGTACCAAAATCGATGGTTTTGTTTCTGGTGAGTGTTCTTATGAGATCTGAGATACTGAGACAATTCTACTCGGTTGCACCGGCTCAAGATGAGTTAGTTCATCAAAGGTTTCATTGACAACAAGTTCAGACTGAGGAGAAAAAAGAGAAAACTCTTTTTCTGTCTCAGGTTCTTTTATTACCTTAAATGACTTTGTTTCTGCCTCTTGGATAACCTGCTCTTGCTTGCTACAACTCCTTGGACCATCAATTTTTGAGGAAGGACGTGTGGATGGTCTCACAGACTGGCCTTTTGCAAACTCCTTGATTACTTGTTGTGCAATCCTTTTGAAATCATCTTGAAACAGCTGGCTGTGCAAATAATCAAGTTATGCTTGTTGTTTCTGAGACTTCTTTATGGGAACACGACCATAGCAAGCACCTTTCTCTTTTCTTGCATGTCTAGGATGTTCTATTCTCCTCCTAATTGGTTCCTCTTGCGTCCTTGGTCGTGCCTTTTCCTGAACAAAATCAGAATGGTTAAAAACCGATTTTTCTTTTCTTATCAAATTTTGTCCTTTTTCCAGCAAACTCTTTGTGGAAGAACTGAATTGATCATGATGTGTGCTCCTCCTGTTAAGCTTTTTCAGTGACCTCCTAGATAGTATCCTTTCCTGCACATAACCAAACTCATCAATATCATATGAGTCTCTTTTTCTCATAGACTTTTCTCTTCTTTCCAAGGCTGCTTTTGTAGCATAATCAAACATGTTGTAATCTAATCATCATGGTTTGATCATAAGCTTGAAGAACTTGTCATATGTCCAAACATGCTAAAAATGGATATCATGATTAGAAAATGGAATAACTTCTTCAACATAACTCCTATGGGATTTTTTCAACTTCATGGATACTTTCAACTGATTAATGATTCCAAATCAAGATTCTTACATATTGATTCATCATGGTTTGATTATAAGCTTGAAGAACTTGTCACATGTCCAAACATGCTAAACATGGATATCATGATTAGAAAGTTGAACAACTTCTTCAAGATAACTCCTATGGGATGTTTTCAACTTCATGGATACTTTCCACTGATTAATGGTTTTAAATCAAGCTTCTTTGATGAAATCCCTTCTGAGGAGATCTTTTTGTCCCTGATTCTTTTGAAGGATGATTTGACGGTTTGAGAGAGATATGTATAGGAATGTAGGCTGAATGGTTTCATTAGAATGTACGATACAATATTTATACTGATTACAATAGGTATTCTAGGGATTATATAATTACAGAAACACCCTTCTATATATATCCTCTACACACCTCCTCAAGATGGAGGGAGTTTGATCACTCCAATCTTGGACATAAGTTCCTGAAAGCGAGCTCTTGCTAAAGGTTTCGTGAGAGCATTTGCTAGTTGATCCCTTGTGTTGACATAATGTACTCTCAGGGCACCGTACTGGACGTTGTTGCGGACAAAGTGAAAGTCAAGAGCTAGGTGTTTCATACAAGAGTGGAAAACCGGGTTGGCGCTGAGATAGGTGGCTCCAACGTTATCACAATAAACTGTCGGAGTAGCTGGCTGTGTAACACCAAGCTCGTGCAAGAGTGAAGAGACCCAACATAACTCGGCAGCAGTATTAGCGACAGACCGGTACTCTGCTTCCGTCGACGAATGCGCTACACTGCTCTGCTTCTTGGAGGACCAGGCGATTGGAGTTATTCCAAGATAAACAATATACGCATTAGTGGAGACGAAATCGTCGGTGTCTCAGGCCCAGTCAGCGTTGGAGAATGCGTGTAGTGTTTGTGGTGAGTGACGGCTAAGGAAGATGCCATGAGATAACGTACCAGCTAGATAACGGAGAATTCGTTGGCGGCTTGCCAATGGACATCCGTCGGGCGATGCATAAACTGGGAAAGACGGTTGACGCTGTAAGCAATATCTGGTCTAGTGTAAGCCAAATCCTGAGACTCCCTATCACCATCCGATATTCCTTTGGATCTTCAAGCGGAGTACCGGAGACCAGCGAGAGTTTTGGAGTTGTAGCTTGTGGCGTCGAGACTGGCTTCGCATCTAACATATGAAGCTTGGTAAGAAGATCAATAATATACTTCTTCTGCATCATGTGGAGACCAGTCTGTGTTCGAGTAACCTCAATAACCAGAAAATAGTGCAAATCGGTTGGGTCCTTCAAAGAGAATCGCGAGGACAAGACATGTATGCAAGCCAAAACCAAAGATAGTGTACTGCCAGTGACTATGATATCGTCGACTTAGACCAATATATATAGGACATGAGATCCTTGGATGTATATGAACACTGAGGTATCAGCACTGGAGTTGTGGCAACCCATTTGAGTCAGAAACGTTTTTAACTCCTGATACCATGCCCGCGGAGCCTGTTTAAGACAATATAAAGCTTTCTTCAAACGGCATACATGATGAGGACGATCTTAATCTATAAATCCTGGTGGCTGCGAAACATAAACTTCTTCATGGAGTGTTCCTTGAAGAAAAGCATTATTGACATCGAGTTGCTTTATAGGCCATGCTTGAGTGACCGCAAGATGTAGGACCAGGCATATAGTAACTGACTTCACCACTGGACTGAACGTCTCCGCATAATCAATACCATACTCTTTCTTGTAACCCCGAGCTACCCACCGCGATTTGTACCTGTCAAGTGTACCATTAGACAGATATTTCAAAGTATGAATCCACCTGGAGCCGATTACATTTTGATTTGGTGTTGGCGGCACCAATTCAAAAGTGTTGTTGGCGACTTGAGCGTCATATTCAAGACTCATTGACCTTCTCAAATTCTCATCTCGCATGGCCTGGTGGATATTTGTTGGGATAGGGATATCTGGTTTGGTGATTTTGGCGGTAAGGGTAAGCTTTTTTGCAGGATTGGTAATGTTGTTTTTGGAGCGTGTTCTCATAGGGTGGGCGTTTTGGTGTTGTGCTGTAGGATTGTCGGGAGGTGTATCAGAGGTGAGAGGATCTTGTTGGGTGTTAGGATTGGCATTTTATGGTTCACTGGTTGTTGGTTGGGTATCTGGAGGTGGTCGGCTGTGTTCCTTGCGATGTACCTGTTGAATCAATTCCATTAACCACATTAGTGTTCTGTTCTGTCGAAGCAGAACTCTCTGATGTTGTAGTCTGATGCGACTGCGGGTGAGGATCCTGGCCCGAGGAGGCACTGCAGGTGAGTGTACGAGTGGTGGCTGAGGTATTGGTATTTGGATTGGTGGCGAGAAGGCTGGTTGAGGAGCATCTTCAACTGGTGATGTTGTAGTCCTCGTAGAGGCAAAGGGGAAGTCAGACTCCACAAATGTGACATGGTGTGAAGTATAAATTCTCCTGGTTGGTTGGTGGAAGCAAAAATATGCACTTTGTGTGAGAGAATAGCCAAGCAAGACACACCGGAGTGATCGAGATTCCAGTTTGTGTGAGTTATATGGCTTGAGCCATGGGAAACAAGCGCAGCCGAAAACTCGTAACTTCAAATAATTTGGTGCTTTATTGAACAGCATTGCATACGGTGACTTCTGAGGCAGGACAGACGGTGACTTCTGAGGCATTGCATACGGTGACTTCTGATGTAGGACCAGGCGTATAGTAACTGACTTCACCACTGGACTGAACGTCTCCGCATAATCAATACCATACTCTTGCTTGTAACCCCAAGCTACCCACCGCGATTTGTACCTGTTAAGTGTACCATTAGACAGATATTTCAAAGTATGAATCCACCTGGAGCCGATTACATTTTGATTTGGTGTTGGCGGCACCAATTCAAAAGTGTTGTTGGCGACTTGAGCGTCATATTCAAGACTCATTGACCTTCTCCAATTCTCATTTCGCATGGCCTGGTGGATATTTGTTGGGATAGGGATATCTGGTTTGGTGATTTTGGCGGTAAGGGTAAGCTTTTTCGCAGGATTGGTAATGTTGTTTTTGGAGCATGTTCTCATAGGGTGGGCGTTTTGGTGTTGTGGTGTAGGATTGTCGGGAGGTGTATCAGAGGTGAGAGGATCTTGTTGGGTGTTAGGATTGGCATTTTCTGGTTCACTGGTTGTTGGTTGGGTATCTGGAGGTGGGGTTGGCTGTGTTCCTTGCGATGTACCTGTTGAATCAATTCCATTAACCACATTAGTGTTCTGTTCTGTCGAAGCAGAACTCTCTGATGTTGTAGTCTGATGCGACTGCTGGTGAGGATCCTGGCCCGGGGGAGGCACTGCAGGTGAGTGTACGAGTGGTGGCTGAGGTATTGGTATTTGGATTGGTGGCGAGAAGGCTGGTTGAGGAGCATCTTCAACTGGTGATGTTGTAGTCCTCGTAGAGGCAAAGGGGAAGTCAGACTCCACAAATGTGACATGGTGTGAAGTATAAATTCTCATGGTTGGTTGGTGGAAGCAAAAATATGCACTTTGTGTGAGAGAATAGCCAAGGAAGGCACACCAGAGTGATCGAGATTCCAGTTTGTGTGAGTGATATGGCTTGAGCCATGGGAAACAAGCGCAGCCGAAAACTCGTAACTTCAAATAATTTGGTGCTTTGTTGAACAGCATTGCATACGGTGACTTCTGAGGCAGGACAGAAGAAGGTTGGCGATTGATCAAGTAGACCGCAACAGCAAAAGCATAAGTCCAATACTCAGTTGGAATCAAAGCTTGATGAAGCAATGTAAGTCCTGTCTCGACAATATGCCTGTGTTTTCTTTCGGCGATTCCATTATGCTCCGGAGTATGTGGTGGTGAGGTGTAGTGAGAGATGTTGTGTGTGGCAAGAAACTGTCGAAGAGCTACAAACTCTCCACCATTGTCGGAGTAGAGGTTACGGATGGGTAGGGTGAAGTGTTTTTCCACAAGGAGTTTGAATTGGACAAATGTTTCGTGCACTTGGGATTTTTGTTTAAGAAGTAGAAACAGGTAAAAGAAAATTGAGAAACAATAGTTTGTAAAGTAGAAGAAGATGGGTGTCCCAAGCGCGAGTGCCAGTAAGTGATGGTGGTTTTTGGTGTCGGTGAGGCAAAGAGGGTTATGGTGTTGCGGTTAGTAACTGGCCACTCGTACAACTCGTCGTTAGTTCCTTCACCTGAAAGTGGGCAGGAAAGAATTCAACCGACACATTGTTAAAATTACACAAACGGTATACGGAAATCAATTTTTTCTGTAAGTTTGGAACATAGAAAACATTTTGTAGGGAATAGGAACGATTAGGAGTAGTAAGGGTAGAGGAACCAGTATGCGAGATGGGAATCGTTGAACCATCGGCGATGGTGACTTCTTCTCCTCCCATGTAGGGCTGATGGAGAGAGAGATTGTTTAGATCAGTTGTGAGGTGATGTGTCACTGTCAAGAATCCAGTTGTTTGGGTTGTAAGCTTGCGTCGATGCCATGTTAGCTCTCGGGTGCCAAGACGTAGGTGCTGGATTGTTATGACGCATTCCTGATGACAGAGCCAATGAAGACCCCTGGTTCTGCGAGCAACGACGGGTACTGTGACCATAGGTACCGAAGAGTTGGCAGCGACCTTGATAGCCCCTGGATTGTTGATCAGGTCGTGGTGAGAACTGTTGTTGTTGCCAAGTCTGATGTCCGCGGTTGTTGTTGTGGGGCTGTTGATGCGAGAAATTTCGGTTGTTGTTGCTATTGGTGTTAGAACCACCGCGATACTTAGCCACATTGGCTGTTACCGGAAGTGCCGAAGCAGGGAGACTCTTTGTCTGCAGTTTAACTTCGAATTTGAGCAACTTTTCATGGATTTCAGTGATAGAGGGAGGCGTTTCACGACTCTCGATCTGATCGACAATTTGCTTGTACTCCTCCGGTAATCCTTCACGGACATAATCGATCTGATCCTCTAGTTCATACGGCTTGCCAAGTAAAGCGATCTGATCAAACTTTGTAGTGAATCCTTGAACATACGCATCGATGGACAAGGTGCCCTTGGTCCACGTCTTGACTTGTTGTCGCAACTGCTAGATGTGAGCACGGCTGGGTTTCGCGTATGTGGCTGAGAGAGTCAACCATATCTGTTCGGAGGTTGTCGTCGTGGAGAGTATGGGTTGTATGGAGACTGTGATGGCCCCAAGGAGAGAGCTGTAGATGAGCTTGTCTTGTCTCTTCCAAAGGGTATACGCTGGATTCGTCACGGGAACACCATCTTGAGTGATTTTTGGATTCGGTGGAACAGAGGAACCATCGATATAGCCGGACAAACCGTACCCATCCAGTAGAGCATGTACTTGACGGCTCCACATCAAGAAGTTTGAGGCTGTGAGTTTAGTGACATTCGTCATGTTGACGTTGAGAAGATTTTGAGCATCAGAAACCAAGACCGTTTCGTGAGTGGTAGCTCGAGTATGCGCCATTGTTGCAGTCGTGAGGTAGAGATCGAGAAAGAAGAAAAATAGAGGGCGATGCCTTTGAAATTGTGTTTGGCGGCTGTTGTGTTTTTGAGATCCCTAGGTATCTTGCTCTGATACCATATAGGAATGGAGGCTGAATGGTTTCATTAGAATGTACGATACAATATTTATACTGATTACAATAGGTATTCTAGGGACTATCTAATTACAGAAACACCCTTCTATATATATCCTCTACAGTATGGGTTGATTTTGATGATGATGGATGGATTGATTGGATGATCTATGAATTGATTAGATCTTGTGTAGAATTGTCTAGATCAAGAGAATGAACTCTGGGTATGATCAAAAACAAGGTTTTACAATCAGAGAATGAACTTTATGCAGATTCAATGTTCAAATGATGAACAAGATATTCACAGATTTTAGAGAGAATTTTTTTTTATAAAAAGAGTGAATAATGCTTCTGAAACACCAAAAAGAGTATAAGTAGCAAAACAGAAAATGAAAGATCCAAAATACTAAGGGAAATTCGAAAATTATAAAAATAAAAGAGAAAATATCTTATGCAAGTCTAAAGACTGAATAAGTGAAGAGTTGGATTGATTTGGCTTGATTTCCAACTTGATTTGGGTCTGGTTCAGAGTAAACCAAAGCAACAATTGTTTTCTTCAATCTCCTGGTTTGTGGTCTAGTAACTGGGCCTTTGGATAAGCATAATGAATCCTTGTCTTGATTGGTTTGGGCTGAGTAAAATGCATCTGAGCCATGTGAAAGATTGGTTCGAGATTTATCATCCCCATCTAAGCACATCACATCTTGAGAATCAATTTGGTTCAGTTCATCTTGCTCCACTTCAGTGTCACTCTCATTCAGCTTCTTTCCAGCTCTTGGTTCAGTGTCAGTCTCATTCATCTCCAGTTCAGCTATTGGTTAAGTCATGGTTGCATCATTCTTACATATTGATTCAACCTGTTTTAATTTGAAGCTTGAAGAACTTGTCATATGTCCAAACAGCATAAACATGAATATCATGATTAGAAACTGGAATAACTTCTTCAAAATAATTCCTATGGGATTTTTTCAACTTCATGGATACTTTCCGCTGATTAATGGTCCCAAATCAACCTTCTTACATATTGATTCATCATGGTTTGATTATAAGCTTGAAGAACTAACCATATGTCATAACAGGCTAAACATGGATATCATGATTAGAAAGTGGAATAACTTCTTCAACATAACTCCTATGGGATTTTTTCAACTTCATGAAAGACTCTCAACTGATTAATGGTTCCAAATCAAGATTCTTACATATTGATTCACCCTGGTTTGATTAGAAGCTTGAAGAACTTGCCATATGTCCAAACAGGCTAAACATGGATATCATGATAAGAAAAATGAATAACTTCTTCAACATAACTCCAATGAGATTTATTCAACTTCATGAAAGACTTTCCACTGATTAATTGTTACAGATCAAGTTTCTTAAATAGTGATTTATTATGGTTTGATTAGAAGCTTGAAGAACTTGCCATATGTCCAAACAAGCTAAACATGGATATCATGATTAGAAAGGGAAATAACTTCTTCAACATAACTCCTATGGGATTTTTTCAACTTCATAGATACTTCCCACTGATTAATGGTTCCAAATCAAGCTTCTTACATATTGATTATCCTGGTTTGATTAGAAGTTTGACGAACTTGACATATGTCCAAATACGCTAAACATGGATATTATGATTAGAAAGTTGAATAAATTCTTCAAGATAACTCCTATGGGATTTTTTCAACTTCATGGATACTTTCCACTGATTAGTGGTTCCAAATCAAACTTATTACATATTGATTCATCATGGTTTGATTATAAGCTTGAAGAACTTACCATATGTCGAAACAGGCTAAACATGGATATCATGATTAGAAAGTGGAATAACTTCTTCAAAATAACTCCTATTGGATTTTTCCAACTTTATGAAAGACTCTCCACTGATTAATGGTTCCAAATCAAGATTCTTACATAGTGTTTCATCATGGTTTGATTATAAGCTTGAAGAACTTGCCATATGTCCAAACATGCTAAACATGGATATCATGATTAGAAAATGGAATAACTTCTTCAACATAACTCCTATGAGATTTTTCAACTTCATGGATACTTTCCACTGAATAATGGTTCCAAATCACGCTTCTTACATATTGATTCATCATGGTTTGATTATAAGCTTGAAGAACTTGCCACAAGTCTAAACAAGCTAAACATGGATATCATGATTAGAGAGTTGAATAACTTCTTCAAGATAACTCCTATGGGATGTTTTCAACTTCATGGATACTTTCTACTGATTAATGGTTTTACATCAAGGTTCTTACATATTGATTGATAGTGGTTTAATTTGAAGCTTGAAGAACTTGCCATATGTCCAAACATGATAAACATGGATATCATGATTAGAAAGTAGAATAACCTCTTCAACATAATTCCTCTGGGATTTTTTTCAACTTCATGGATACTCTCCACTAATTAATGGTTCCAAATCAAGCTTCTTACATAGTGATTCATCATGGTTTGATTAGAAGCTTGAAGAACTTGCCATATGTCAAAACAGGCTAAACATGGATATCATGATTAGAAAATAGAATAACTTCTTTAACATAACTCCTATGGGATTTTTTCAACTTCATTGATACTTTCCACTGGTTAATGGTTCCAAATCAAGCTTCTTACATATTTATTCATCCTGGTTTGATAAGAAGCTTGAAGAACTTGCCATATGTCCAAACATGCTAAACATGGATATCATGATTAGAAAGTGGAATATCTTCTTCAACATAACTCCTATGGATTTTTTTTCAAATTCATGGAGACTCTCCACTGATTAATGGTTCCCAATCAAGCTTCTTACATATTGATTCATCCTGGTTTGATTAGAAGCTTGAAGAACTTGCAATATGTCCAAACAGGGTAAACATGGATATCATGATTAGAAAAAAGAATAACTTCTTCAACATAACTCCTATGAGATTTATTCAACTTCATGAAAGACTCTCCACTGATTAATGGTTACAAATCAAGCTTCTTACATAGTGATTCATTATGGTTTGATTAGAAGCTTGAAAAACTTGCCGTATGTCCAAACATGCTAAACATAAATATCATGAATAGAAAGTAGAATAACTTCTTCAACCTAACTCCTATGGGACTTTTTCAACTTTATTGAAACTTTCCACTGATTAATGGTTCCAAATCAAGCTTCATACATATTGATTCATCCTGGTTTGATTAGAAGCTTGAAGAACTTGCCATATGTCCAAACAGGCTAAACATGTATATCATGATTAGAAAGTTGAATAACTTCTTCAAGATAACTCTGTTGAGATTAAGCAAAAACATGAGATGAAAATACACTGAAGCTGATGAAGAAGCTAAGGCAATCTGGAAGAAGGATTATAAGGTCATTCGTACAACCTAAGTTTGTGTGACTTACCTTGGATTGGAAGACAAGCAACTGGATGGGAAGTATTTAATTACCTTGTCCAAGTAACCAAAAGCAATGGAGAATTCAAAAATAAGTAGTAAGGATCTGTTGGGAGCAAGTTGACAAGAGGAGGTCACATGTGAAGGTTAAAGAGGAGACAGAGAGATCAGTCCTGCACTATCATCATGCTGGTCCTGCCATCCTGCTGGTCCTGCTGGTCCTGCCATCCTGCTGGTTCTGCCTCTGCTGGTTCTGATCCTGCTGGTTCTGACCCTTTTGTCATACTTCACCAGCAATAGTTTATTATATTTGCTTGTCAAGTTGTTCAGATTATTTCCCTTTAAAAGGGTGTGTAAGTTGTTTCCAAATGAATTAAGGAAATGAGTTTCCTCTTTCTCCATTCTCCATTTTCGAAATCCCTCTCTCTCTCTCTTAGTTCTTCATGTTCTTCATCTGATTCTCATTAAAATTTCATGGTATCAGAGAAAGTTTGCTCCTGAAACCTCATTCTCTTTATTATTCTCTATATATTCTCAGTATACTTTCACAAATCTATATTTAAACACTCTGATTACTTTTCAAAATTTTGTTTTTCACACTTTTCTGGAGCTGTTCTTGCTGTTTTTGAGCAGTTCTTAATGGATACAGGAGAAAACTCAAAAATGGTGATGATTCCAGTTCCTCTTAAGGGAGCTAACTATCTACTGTGGGCAAGGCTTGCTAAAACAGCTCTTGGAGGCAAAGGGCTCTCGGAGGTTGTTGAAGAAGGCAAGAACCCAAAGAAGACCATCCTAGGAGAGGATGGCAAAGAAGTTGTTGTTGCTGATACTGGAGACATGAAAAGAGGTGTTGTTGCTGATACTGGAGACATGAAAAGAGGCCAGGAGGTCGTCATGGTGTTGTCTATCATCCAAAACAGCCTTGAATCCTCAATCTTGGAAGCTTACTCCTACTGTGAAACTTCCAAGGAGCTGTGGAATACCCTCAAGAAGGTGTATGGCAATACCTCTAGCTTAAACAGAGTGTTTGAAGTTAAGAGAGCTATCAACACTCTCAGCCAAGAAGACACTGAATTCACTAAACATTTTGGGAGGTTCAGATCATTGTGGGCTGAGTTGGAGATGTTAAGACCAGCAACTCTTGACCCTGATGTGCTGAATGAGAGGAGAGAACAAGACAAGGTTTTTGCCCTGATGTTCACTCTCAACCCTGGTTATAGTGACCTTATCAAGCACATCCTTAGGAGTGAGAAGCTGCCATCACTAGATGATGTTTGTGCTCAGATTCAAAAGGAGCAAGGACCATTGAGTCTCTTTGGAGGAAAAGCCGAGCTCATCATGGCAAACCAAGCTGAAGGGGCAGAGAACAAAACTGGAGGTGTTGCTAACAAGGGGTTCTACAAACCATAAGATAAGAAGATTTGGGTGTGTGATCACTGCAAGAAGAAGGGCCATGGAAAGGATAAGTGCTGGATCCTCCACCCACACCTTAAACCTTAGAAGTCCAGAACTCCTTATGCAGATGCAAGGGCAAATTTTTCTGGTGGGATAGGAGAACCATCTACACCAAAACGCTTCAATGCTACTGGTGAAGCCAATGACACTGTCTTTCAGTGGCTGCTCAGCTGTGAGGACTGCCCCTCATGAGTCTATCAAGCAGTCAGACCTTGAAGCTCTCATCAAAGCCCTCAAAGAGTCTGGTAACACACTTAGTATCTCCCTTAGTGCATCATACAAATCGCCCAGTGCTCTAGTTACTTCACTACAAGCATCACATGAAACTAATATTGTTAAGCCTTTAGTTATAGACTCAGGGGCTTCTCACCACATGATTAGTGATGCTAGGTTGATTAGTAATGTAGAACCTGTCTTAGGCAATGTTATGATTGCAAATGGAGATACAATACCAATTAAAGGTGTAGGAGCTCTTAAGTTGTTTGATAAAGACACAAAAGCCTTTTACATGCCAACTTTTGCATCAAACTTATTATCTGTCAAGAGAGCTACCACTGATCCAAATTGCAATGTGATTTTTAGTCCTAATGAGGTTGTGTTTCAGGATATTGAGACTCTTAGGTTGATTGGAAAAGGTGTTACAAAGGAGGACTTGTACCTACTTGAAGACATCAAGACTGTTTCAAATTTATCTTCAGCTTTTAGTTCAATTCTTGTTTTAGATAATGATGTATTGTGGCATGCTAGGCTAGGCCATCTCCACTCTCATGCAATGAACCTATTGCTACCTGATATTTCTTTTAAAAGTGATGGCTGTGAAGCATGTATCTGTGGCAAACATTGCAAGACTGTTTTCCCTAAGTCATCTACTATCTATGAAAACTGCTTTGATCTTATATATTCTGATGTCTGGACTGCACCATGAATATCTAGGGAGAATCATAGATACTTTGTCACATTTATAGATCAAAAATCTAAATATACTTGGCTGACTATGATTCAAACTAAAGATAGAGTGCTAGATGCTTGTATTAATTTCCAGACCTACATAACTAATCATTTTAATGTGAAAATCAAAGTATTCAGGTCAGATAATGGGGGGGGGGAGTATACAAGCAATGCATTCAAAAGTCACCTAGCCAAACATGGGATTATCCACCAAACAAGCGGGCCATATACACCACAAGAAAATGGGGTACCTGAGAGAAAGAATAGACATCTCATGGAGGTAGCAAGGTGTATGATGTTCTACACCAATGTGCCCAAGCGATTTTGGAGTGATGCTGTTATGACAGCATGCTATCTAATCAATAGAACTCCAACAAGAGTCCTTGATGATCTTACACCATATGAGGTACTGAACAAAAGAAAACCTTCACTTAACCATTTGCGTGTATTTGGGTGCTTGTGTTATGTCTTACAGCCAGGTGAGTAGAGAAATAAGCTTGAAGCTAGAAGTACTAAGGCTGTATTCCTGGGTTACTCACCTACTCAAAAGGGTTACAAGTGCTATGACAGAGAAGTAAGAAGGGTGTTTGTCTCCAGAGATGTCAAGTTTGTGGAATCAAGGGGATATTATGAGGAGAAGAGTTGGGATAAGCTCAAGGACTTCTCTCAAATATCTTCTGATAGGGCCGACAATCTGAGGCGCATCATGGAAAGTCTTGGCATCAGTATGCCACAATCAAACCAAGAACCAAGATCAACAAACAATCAAGAGAGTGGACATGATCAGGAAGAAGGACAAGGTCCAGAAACTGTGATTGATGAGGTTGATCAAGCTGGAGATGATTCCCATCCTGATCCTGAAGGGGGGAGTCAAGGAGAACCACATAATGATCAGGTTCATGATCAGGATGAGAGACCACAACAAGAGACAGTAGAGCAGCAAACTGAAGCAGGTTCGGATGGAAATGAGCAAAGCATTGAGGCAGCTCAGACGCTTAGGAGAAGCACAAGGCTGAGAAAGCATCCATCCAACTGGATCAATACAAGAGTTTACTTCAACAGTCAGGCAAAAGCTCATCCCATTCGAGCATTATGCTCCCTTGCTCACTATCCAATGGAACATCAAGCATTTATCACCAGCATAGACCAAGAGTACATCCCCAAGTCTTATGAAGAGGCAATGGAACTTGATGAATGGAGAGATTTTGTTGGAGATATGAAGTCAATGCCATGATCAAAAATGATACATGGTATGAAACTGAGCTCTCCAAGGGCAAGAAGGCGGTAACAAGTCGGTTACTCTTCACCATCAAGTATCTAGCAAATAGAAAACCAGAGAGGAAGAAGACAAGGCTTGTTGCAAGAGGATACACTCAGGTCTATGGGGAAGATTACCTTGATACCTTTGCACCAGTAGCTAAGCTCCATACTATCAGAATTGTTCTCTCATTGGCAGTGAATCTGGAATGGGATCTATGGCAAATGGATGTCAAGAATGTTTTCCTTCAAGGTGAATTAGAAGATGAAGTTTACATGAGACCACCTCCTGGTATGGAAAACCTTGTGAAACAAGGGAATGTACTCAGATTAAAGAAAGAAATCTATGGGTTAAATCAATCCCCAAGAGCTTGGTATCACAAGCTGAGTACAACTCTCAATGGAAGGGGCTTCAACAAGTCTGAAGCTGATCACACTCTCTTTACCCTCACCACTCAACAAGGCATTGTAGACATACTGATATATGTGGATGATATTATCATCACATGGAGTGATAAGGAAGGTATCATCTTAACTAAATCATTTCTTAAATCTTCCTTTGATATTAAAGACTTGGGTGAACTAAAGTACTTTCTAGGGATTGAGATATGCCGATCTAAAGAGGGGCTGTTCTTAAACCAAAGTAAGTACACACTTGATCTATTGAGTGAGACAGGTGAATTAGGAGGAAATACAGCAAAGACTTCACTTGAAGATGGGTACAAAGTACTGCGACAGGGGGAGTTTGAAGACAAGCCCTTTGGAGATGTGAAGCTGTATAGAAGGATGGTTGGAAAACTCATTTATCTAACCATCATAAGACCAGACATTTGCTTTGTTGTGAATCAAGTCAGTCAGCAGATGCAAGCACCAATGATTCATCATTGGAACATGGTTGAACGGATCTTGAGATACCTAACAGAGGCACCAGGCCAAGGAGTTTGGATGGGATGCAATGGGAGCACTGAAATAGTAGGATATTGTGATGCTGATTTGGGCAGGAGATAAAGTTGATAGGAGATCAACTACTGGATATTGTACTTTCATTGGAGGCAATTTGGTGACTTGCAAGAGCAAGAAACAGAAAGTAGTGTCATGCTCAAGTGCTAAAACAGAGTATAGAGCAATGAGGAAGCTCACAAGCGAGTTGACTTGGATCAAGGGGCTGCTTAAAGACTTTGGAATTGAGACTACAACACCAATCACTATGCATTGTGATAATCAAGCTGCCATACACATTGCCAGCAACTCAGTCTTCCATAAGAGGACAAAACACATTGAAGTAGATTGTCACAAGGTGAGACAAGCTGTGGAACAGAAGATTATCCTACCTTGCTACACAAGAAGTGAAGATCAGTTGACTGATATCTTTACCAAGGCTGCAAGCACTAAGGTCTGTGAGTTTATAAATTCAAAACTTGGACTTGTGGATCTTTCATCACAATGATCCTCTTAGCCATGAGGTGTTCTACTCTTTTTCCTTGGTTTGGATTTTATCCCTAAGTGTTTTTTCCAACCTAAGGTTTTAATGAGGGAATACTTCATGGTTTCCAAACTTGACCAGTCCCTATGGTCAAGATTGAGGGGGAGTGTTGTGATTAAGCAAAGACATGAGATGAAAATACACTGAAGCTGAGGAAGAAGCTAAGGCAATCAGGAAGAAGGATTATAAGGTCATCTGTACAACCTAAGTTTGTGTGACTTACCTTGGCTTGGAAGACAAGCAACTGGATGGGAAGTATTTAATTACCTTGTCCAAGTAACCAAAAGCAATGGGGAATTCGAAATTAAGTAGTAAGGAGCTGTTGGGAGAAGGTTGACAAGAGGAGATCACATGTGAAGGTTAAGGAGGAGAGAGAGAGATCAGACCTGTCACGATCATCCTGCTGGTCCTGCTGGTCATGCCCCTGTTGGTTCTGATCCTGCTGGTTCGGACGCTTTTGTCCTACTTCACCAGCAATAGTTTATTATATTTGCTTGTCAAGTTGTTCAGATTGTTTCCCTTTAAAAGGATGTGTAAGTTGTTTCCAAATGATATAAGGAAATGAGTTTCCTCTTTCTCCATTCTCCATTTTCAAAATCCCTCTCTCTCTCTTAGTTCTTCATGTTCTTCATCTGATTCTCATTAAAATTTCAAACTCCTATGGGATTTTTTCAACTTCATGGATACTTTCCGCTGATTAATGGTTCCAAATCAAGCTTTTTACATATTTATTTATCATG
The DNA here is from genome assembly GCA_012274485.2 of Sinapis alba. Taxonomy (NCBI): domain Eukaryota; kingdom Viridiplantae; phylum Streptophyta; class Magnoliopsida; order Brassicales; family Brassicaceae; genus Sinapis; species Sinapis alba. The sequence continues at coordinate 85,162 of MU106281.1, read as the reverse complement.
GTTCGATTATAAGCTTGAAGAACTTATCATATGTCCAAACAGGCTAAACATGAATATCATGATTAGAAAGTGGAATAACTTCTTCAACATAACTCCTACGGGATTTTTTCAACTTCATGAAAGACTCTGCACTGATTAATGGTTACAATTCAAGCTTCTTACATATTGATTCATCATGGTTTGATTAGAAGCTTGAAGAACTTGCACTATGTCCAAACATGCTAAACATGAATATCATGATTAGAAAAAGAAATAACTTCTTCAACATAACTCCTATGAGATTTATTTAAATTCATGAAAGACACTCCACTGATTAATGGTTACAAATCAAGCTTCTTACATAGTGATTCATCATGGTTTGATTAGAAGCTTGAAAAACTTGCCATATGTCAGAACAGGTTAAACTTGGATATCATGATTAGAAAGTGGAATATCTTCTTCAACATAACTCCTATGGAATTTTTTCAAATTCATGGAGACTCTCCACTGATTAATGGTTCCAAATCATGCTTCTTACATATTGATTCATCCTGGTTTGATTAGAAGCTTGAAGAACTCGCCATATGTCCAAACAGGCTAAACATGGATATCATGATTAGAAACTAGAATAACTTATTCATCATAATGCCTATGATATTTATTCAACTTCATCAAAGACTCTCCACTGATTAATGGTTACAAATCAATCTTCTTACATAGTGATTCATCATGGTTTAATTAAAAGATTGAAGAAATTGCCATATGTCCAAAAACGCTAAACATGGATATCATGATTAGAAAGTGGAATAACTTCTTCAACATAACTCCTATGGGATTTTTTCAACTTCATGAATATTTTCCAATGATTAAGGGTTCCAAATCAAGATTATTACATATTCATTCATCCTGGTTTGATTACAAGTTTGAAGAACTTGCCATATGTCCAAACAGGCTAAACATGAATATCATGATTAGAAAGTGGAATAACTTCTTCAACATAACTCGTATGAGATTATTTCAACTTCACAGAGACATTCCACTGATTAATGGTTACAAATCAATATTCTTACATATTGATTCATCATGGTTTGATTAAAAGCTTCAAGACCTTGCCATATGTCCAAACATGCTAAACATGGATATCATGATTAGAAAGTGGAATAACTTCTTCAACATATATCCTATGGAATTTTTTCAACTTCATGGATACTTTCCTCTGATTAATGGTTCCAAATCAAGCTTCTTACATATTTATTCATCCATGTGTGATTAGAAACTTGTAGAACTTGTCATATGTCCAAACAGGCTAAACATGGATATCATGATTAGAAAGTGGAATATCTTCTTCAACATAACTCCTATGGATTTTTTTCAAACTCATGGTGACTCTCCACTGATTAATGGTACCAAATCAAGCTTCTTACATTCGATTCATCTTGGTTTGATTAGAAGCTTAAAGAACTGGCTATATGTCCAAACAGGCTAAACATGGATATGATGATTAGAAAATGGAATAACTTCTTCAACATAACTCCTATGAGATTTATTCAACTTCATGAAAGACTCTCCACTGATTAATGGTTACAATTCAAGCTTCTTACATAGTGATTTATCATGGTTTGATTAGAAGCTTGAAGAACTTGCACTATGTCCAAACATGCTAAACATGGATATCATGATTAGAAAAAGGAATAACTTCTTTAACATTAGTCCTATGAGATTTATTCAAATTCATGAAAGACTCTACAATGATTAATGGTTAAAAATCAAGCTTCTTACATAGTGATTCATCATGGTTTGATTAGAAGCTTGAAGAACTTGTCATATGTCCAAACATGCTAAACATGGATATCATGATTAGAAAGTGGAATATCTTCTTCAACCTAACTCCTATGGAATTTTTTCAAATTCATGGAGACTCTCCACTGATTAATGGTTCCAGATCAAGCTTCTTACATATTGATTCATCCTTGTTTGATTAAAAGCTTGAAGAACTCGCCATATGTCCAAACAGGATAAACATGGATATCATGATTAGAAAGTGGAATAACTTCTTCAACATAACTCCTATGAGATTTATTCAACTTCATGAAAGACTCTCCACTTATTAATGGTTACAAATCAAGATTCTTACATAGTGATTCATCATGGTTTGATTAGAAGATTGAAGAACTTGTCATATATCCAAAAAAGCTAAACCTGGATATCATGATTAGAAAGTGTAATAACTTCTTCAACATAACTCCTATAGGATTTTTTCCACTTCATGGATACTTTTCACTGATTAATAGTTAAAAATAAAGAATATTACATATTGATTCATCCTGGTTTGATTACAAGCTTGAAGAACTTGCCATATGTCCAAACATGCTAAACATGAATATCATGATTAGAAAGTGGAATAACTTCTTCAACATAACTCGTATGAGATTATTTCAACTTTATGGAGAATTTCCACTGATTAATGGTTACAAATCAAGCTTATTACATAAGGAATCATCATGGTTTGATTAGAAGCTTGAAGATCTTGCCATATGTCCAAACAGGCTAAGCATGGATATCATGATTAGAAAAAGGAATAACTTCTTCAACATAACTCCTATGAGATTTATTAAAATTAATGAAAGACACTCCACTGATTAATGGTTACAAATCAAGCTTCTTACATAGTGATTCATCATGGTTTGATTAGAAGCTTGAAGAACTTGCCATATGTCCAAACAGGTTAAACTTGGATATCATGATTAGAAAGTGGAATATCTTCTTCAACATAACTCCTATGTAATTTTTTCAAATTCATGGAGACTCTCCACTGATTAATGGTTCCAAATCAAGCTTCTTACATATTGATTCATCCTGGTTTGATTAGAAGCTCGAAGAACTAGCCATATGTCAAAACATCCTAAACATGGATATCATGATTAGAAAGTGGAATAACTTCTTCAACATAACTCCTATGAGATTTATTCAAATTCATGAAAGACACTCCACTGATTAATGGTTACAAATCAAGCTTCTTACATAGTGATTCATCATGGTTTGATTAGAAGCTTGAAGAACTTGCCATATGTCCAAACAGGTTAAACTTGGATATCATGATTAGAAAGTGGAATATCTTCTTCAACATAACTCCTATGTAATTTTTTCAAATTCATGGAGACTCTCCACTGATTAATGGTTCCAAATCAAGCTTCTTACATATTGATTCATCCTGGTTTGATTAGAAGCTCGAAGAACTAGCCATATGTCAAAACATCCTAAACATGGATATCATGATTAGAAAGTGGAATAACTTCTTCAACATAACTCCTATGAGATTTATTCAACTTCATGAAAGACTCTCCACTGATTAATGGTTACAATTCAAGCTTCTTACATAGTGATTCATCATGGTTTGATTAGAAACTTGAAGAACTTGCCATATGTCCAAACAGGCTAAACATGAATATCATGATTAGAAAGTGGAATAACTTCTTCAACATAACTCGTATGAGATTATTTCAACTTCACAGAGACATTCCACTGATTAATGGTTACAAATCAATATTCTTACATATTGATTCATCATGGTTTGATTAAAAGCTTCAAGACCTTGCCATATGTCCAAACATGCTAAACATGGATATCATGATTAGAAAGTGGAATAACTTCTTCAACATATATCCTATGGAATTTTTTCAACTTCATGGATATTTTCCACTGATTAATGGTTCCAAATCAAGCTTCTTACATATTTATTCATCCATGTGTGATTAGAAACTTGTAGAACTTGTCATATGTCCAAACAGGCTAAACATGGATATCATGATTAGAAAGTGGAATATCTTCTTCAACATAACTCCTATGGATTTTTTTCAAACTCATGGTGACTCTCCACTGATTAATGGTACCAAATAAAGCTTCTTACATATTGATTCACCCTGGTTTGATTAGAAGCTTAAAGAAATGGCCATATGTCCAAACAGGCTAAACATGGATATGATGATTAGAAAATGGAATAACTTCTTCAACATAACTCTTATGAGATTTATTCAACTTCATGAAAGACTCTCCACTGATTAATGGTTACAATTCAAGCTTCTTACATAGTGATTCATCATGGTTTGATTAGAAGCTTGAAGAACTTGCACTATGTCCAAACAGGCTAAACATGGATATCATGATTAGAAAAAGGAATAACTTCTTCAACATTAGTCCTATGAGATTTATTCAAATTCATGAAAGACTCTCCACTGATTAATTGTTAAAAATCAAGCTTCTTACATAGTGATTCATCATGGTTTGATTAGAAGCTTGAAGAACTTGTCATATGTCCAAAAAGGCTAAACATGAATATGATGATTAGAAAGTGGAATATCTTCTTTAACATAACTCCTATGGAATTTTTTCAAATTCATGGAAACTCTCCACTGATTAATGGTTCCAAAACAAGCTTCTTACATATTGATTCATCCTTGTTTGATTAGAAGCTTGAAGATTTCGCCATATGTCCAAACAGGGTAAACATGGATATCATGATTAGAAAGTGGAATAACTTCTTCAACATAACTCCTATGAGATTTATTCAACTTCATGAAAGACTCTCCACTTATTAATGGTTACAAATCAAGATTCTTACATAGTGATTTATCACGGTTTGATTAGAAGATTGAAGAACTTGTCATATATCCAAAAAGGCTAAATCTGGATATCATGATTAGAAAGTGTAATAACTTCTTCATCATAACTCCTATAGGATTTTTTCCACTTCATGGATACTTTTCACTGATTAATGGTTACAAATAAAGAATATTACATATTGATTCATCCTGGTTTGATTACAAGCTTGAAGAACTTGCCATATGTCCAAACATGCTAAACATGAATATCATGATTAGAAAGTAGAATAACTTCTTCAACATAACTCGTATGAGATTATTTCAACTTCATGGAGACTTTCCACTGATTAATGGTTACAAATCAAGCTTATTACATAGGGAATCATCATGGTTTGATTAGAAGCTTGAAGATCTTGCCATATGTCCAAACAGGCTAAGCATGGATATCATGATTAGAAAAAGGAATAACTTCTTCAACATAACTCCTATGTAATTTTTTAAAATTCATGGAGACTCTCCACTGATTAATGATTCCAAATCAAGCTTCTTACATATTGATTCATCCTGGTTTGATTAGAAGCTCGAAGAACTAGCCATATGTCAAAACAGCCTAAACATGGATATCATGATTAGAAAGTGGAATAACTTCTTCAACATAACTCCTATGAGATTTATTCGACTTCATGAAAGACTCTCCACTGATTAATGGTTACAATTCAAGCTTCTTACATAGTGATTCATCATGGTTTGATTAGAAGCTTGAAGAACTTGCCATATGTCCAAACAGGCTAAACATGAATATCATGATTAGAAAGTGGAATAACTTCTTCAACATAACTCCTATGAGATTTATTCAACTTAATGAAAGACTCTCCACTGATTAATGGTTCCAAATCAAGCTTCTTACAAATTTATTCATCCTGGTTTGATTAGAAGCTTGAAGAACTTGACATATGTCCAAACAGGCTAAACATGGATATCTCGATTAGAAAGTGGAATAATTTCTTCAACATAACTCCTATGGTATTTTTTCAACTTCATGGATACTTTCCACTGATTAATAGTTCCAAATCAAGCTTCTTACATATTGATTCATCCTGGTTTGATTAGAAGCTTAGAGAACTTGACATATGTCCAAACAGGCTAAACATGGATATCTTGATTAGAAAGTGGAATAATTTCTTCAACATAACTCCTATGGGATTTTTTCAACTTCATAGAGACTTTCCACTGATTAATGGTTACAAATCAAGCTTCTTACATCGTGATTCATCATGGTTTTATTAGAAGCTTAAAGAACTTGCCATATGTCCAAACATGCTAAACATGAATATCATGATTAGAAAGTGGAATAACTTCTTCAACATAACTCGTATGAGATTATTTCAACTTTATGGAGAATTTCCACTGATTAATGGTTACAAATCAAGCTTATTACATAGGGAATCATCATGGTTTGATTAGAATCTTGAAGATCTTGCCATATGTCATAACAGGCTAAGCATGGATATCATGATTAGAAAAAGGAATAACTTCTTCAACATAACTCCTATGAGATTTATTCAAATTCATGAAAGACACTCCACTGATTAATGGTTACAAATCAAGCTTCTTACATAGTGATTCATCATGGTTTGATTAGAAGCTTGAAGAACTTGCCATATGTCCAAACAGGTTAAACTTGGATATCATGATTAGAAAGTGGAATATCTTCTTCAACATAACTCCTATGTAATTTTTTCAAATTCATGGAGACTCTCCACTGATTAATGGTTCCAAATCAAGCTTCTTACATA
>MU106281.1:64886-77267 GCA_012274485.2 Sinapis alba | reverse complement strand
TCAAGCTTCTTACATAGTGATTCATCATGGTTTGATTAGAAGCTTGAAGAACTTGCACTATGTCCAAACAGGCTAAACATGGATATCATGATTAGAAAAAGGAATAACTTCTTCAACATTAGTCCTATGAGATTTATTCAAATTCATGAAAGACTCTCCACTGATTAATTGTTAAAAATCAAGCTTCTTACATAGTGATTCATCATGGTTTGATTAAAAGCTTCAAGACCTTGCCATATGTCCAAACATGCTAAACATGGATATCATGATTAGAAAGTGGAATAACTTCTTCAACATATATCCTATGTAATTTTTTCAACTTCATAGATACTTTTCACTGATTAATGGTTCCAAATCAAGCTTCTTACATATTTATTCATCCATGTGTGATTAGAAACTTGTAGAACTTGTCATATGTCCAAACAGGCTAAACATGGATATCATGATTAGAAAGTGGAATATCTTCTTCAACATAACTCCTATGGATTTTTTTCAAACTCATGGTGACTCTCCACTGATTAATGGTACCAAATCAAGCTTCTTACATATTGATTCATCCTGGTTTGATTAGAAGCTTAAAGAAATGGCCATATGTCCAAACAGGCTAAACATGGATATGATGATTAGAAAATGGAATAACTTCTTGAACATAACTCCTATGAGATTTATTCAACTTCATGAAAGACTCTCCACTGATTAATGGTTACAATTCAAGCTTCTTACATAGTGATTCATCATGGTTTGATTAGAAGCTTGAAGAACTTGCACTATGTCCAAACAGGCTAAACATGGATATCATGATTAGAAAAAGGAATAACTTCTTCAACATTAGTCCTATGAGATTTATTCAAATTCATGAAAGACTCTCCACTGATTAATGGTTAAAAATCAAGCTTCTTACATAGTGATTCATCATGGTTTGATTAGAAGCCTGAAGAACTTGTCATATGTCCAAACAGGCTAAACATGAATATGATGATTAGAAAGTGGAATATCTTCTTTAACATAACTCCTATGGAATTTTTTCAAATTCATGGAAACTCTCCACTGATTAATGGTTCCAAAACAAGCTTCTTACATATTGATTCATCCTTGTTTGATTAGAAGCTTGAAGAACTCGCCATATGTCCAAACAGGGTAAACATGGATATCATGATTAGAAAGTGGAATAACTTCTTCAACATAACTCCTATGAGATTTATTCAACTTCATGAAAGACTCTCCACTTATTAATGGTTACAAATCAAGATTCTTACATAGTGATTCATCATGGTTTGATTAGAAGATTGAAGAACTTGTCATATATCCAAAAAGGCTAAATCTGGATGTCATGATTAGAAAGTGTAATAACTTCTTCATCATAACTCCTATAGGATTTTTTCCACTTCATGGATACTTTTCACTGATTAATGGTTACAAATAAAGAATATTACATATTGATTCATCCTGGTTTGATTACAAGCTTGAAGAATTTGCCATATGTCCAAACAGGCTAAACATGAATATCATGATTAGAAAGTGGAATAACTTCTTCAACATAACTCGTATGAGATTATTTCAACTTCATGGAGACTTTCCACTGATTAATGGTTACAAATCAAGCTTATTACATAGGGAATCATCATGGTTTGATTAGAAGCTTGAAGATCTTGCTATATGTCCAAACATGCTAAGCATGGATATCATGATTAGAAAAAGGAATAACTTCTTCAACATAACTCCTATGAGATTTATTCAAATTCATGAAAGACACTCCACTGATTAATGGTTACAAATCAAGCTTCTTACATAGTGATTCATCATGGTTTGATTAGAAGATTGAAGAACTTGCCATATGTCCAAACAGGTTAAACTTGGATATCATGATTAGAAAGTGGAATATCTTCTTCAACATAACTCCTATGTAATTTTTTCAAATTCATGGAGACTCTCCACTGATTAATGGTTCCAAATCAAACTTCTTACATATTGATTCATCCTGGTTTGATTAGAAGCTCGAAGAACTAGCCATATGTCAAAACATCCTAAACATGGATATCATGATTAGAAAGTGGAATAACTTCTTCAACATAACTCCTATGAGATTTATTCAACTTCATGAAAGACTCTCCACTGATTAATGGTTACAATTCAAGCTTCTTACATAGTGATTCATCATGGTTTGATTAGAAGCTTGAAGAACTTGCCATATGTCCAAACAGGCTAAACATGAATATCATGATTAGAAAGTGGAATAACTTCTTCAACATAACTCCTATGAGATTTATTCAACTTAATGAAAGACTCTCCACTGATTAATGGTTCCAAATCAAGCTTCTTACAAATTTATTCATCCTGGTTTGATTAGAAGCTTGAAGAACTTGACATATGTCCAAACAGGCTAAACATGGATATCTCGATTAGAAAGTGGAATAATTTCTTCAACATAACTCCTATGGGATTTTTTCAACTTCATGGATACTTTCCACTGATTAATAGTTCCAAATCAAGCTTCTTACATATTGATTCATCCTGGTTTGATTAGAAGCTTAAAGAACTTGACATATGTCCAAACAGGCTAAACATGGATATCTTGATTAGAAAGTGGAATAATTTCTTCAACATAACTCCTATGGGATTTTTTTCAACTTCATGTATACTTTCCACTGATTACTGGTTCCAAATCAAGATTCTTACATATTGATTCATCCTGGTTTGATTACAAGCTTGAAGAACTTGCTATATGTCTAAACAGGCTAAACATGAATATCATGATTATAAAGTGGAATAACTTCTTCAACATAACTCGTATGAGATTATTTCAACTTCCTAGAGACTTTCCACTAATTAATGGTTACAAATCAAGCTTTTATATAGTGATTCATCATGGTTTGATTAGAAGCTTGAAGAATTTGTCATATGTCCAAACAGGCTAAACATGGATATCATGATTAGAAAGTGGAATATCTTCTTCAACATAACTCCTATGGAATTTTTTCAAATTCATGGAGACTATCCACTGATTAATGATTTCAAATCAAGCTTCTTACATATTGATTCATCCTGGTTTGATTAGAAGCTTGAAGAACTCGCCATATGTCTAAACAGGCTAAACATGGATATCATGATTAGAAAGTGGAATAACTTCTTCAACATAACTCCTATGAGATTTATTCAACTTCATGAAAGACTCTCCACTTATTAATGGTTACAAATCCAGATTCTTACATAGTGATTCATCATGGTTTGGTTTGAAGATTGAAAAACTTGCCATATATCCAAAAAGGCTAAACCTGGATATCATGATTAGAAAGTGTAATAACTTCTTCAACATAACTCTTATGGATTTTTTTCAACTTCATGTATACTTTCCACTGATTAATGGTTAAAAATCAAGATTCTTACATATTGATTCATCCTGGTTTGATTACAAGCTTGAAGAACTTGCCATATGTCCAAACAGGCTAAACATGAATAACATGATTATAAAGTGGAATAACTTCTTCAACATAACTCGTATGAGATTATTTCAACTTCATAGAGACTTTCCACTGATTAATGGTTACAAATCAAGCTTCTTACATAGTGATTCATCATGGTTTGATTAGAAGCTTGAAGAACTTGCCATATGTCCAAACATGCTAAACATGGATATCATGATTAGAAAGTGGAATATCTTTTTCAACATAAGTCCTATGGATTTTTTTCAAATCCATGGATATTCTCCACTGAATAATGGTTCCAAATCATAACTCCTATTAGCTTCGGCATGGATATCATGATTAGAAAGTGGAGTATCATTTTCTTCAACATAACTCCTATGGAATGTTTTCAAATTCATGGAGTCTCTACACTGATTAATGGTTCCAAATCAAGCTTCTTACATATTGATTCATCCTGGTTTGATTAGAAGATTGAAGAACTTGCCATATGTCCAAACATGCTAAACATGAATATCATGATTAGAAAGTGGAATAACTTCTTCAACATAACTTCTCCGGGGGTTTTTCAACTTCATGGAGACTCTCCAATTATTAATGGTTCCAAATCAAGCTTCTTACATATTGATTCATCTTGGTTCGATTAGAAGCTTGAAGAACTTGCCATTTGTCCAAACAGGCTAAACATAGATATCATGAATAGAAAGTTGAATAACTTCTTCAACATAACTCCTATGAGATTTTTTCAGCTTCATCGATACTCTCCACTAATAATTGGTTCCAAATCAAACTTCTTACGTATTGATTCATCCTGGTTTGATTAGAAGCTTGAAGAACTTGACATATGTCCAAACGGGCTAATCATGGATATTATGATTAGAAAGTGGAGTAAATTCTTCAACATAACTCCTATGGGATTTTTCAACTTCATGAAAAACTCTTCACTGATTAATGGTTATAAATGAAGCTTCTTACATAGTGATTCATCATGGTTTGATTAGAAGATTGAAGAACTTGCCATATGTCCAAACAGGCTAAACATGGATATCATGAATAGAAAGTGGAATAACTTCTTCAACATAACTCCTATGAGATTTTTTCAACTTCAAGGATTGATGAATCCCTTATGATGGGATCCTTTTTGTCCCTGATTCTATGAAAGAAGAGCTGGTGGTTTGAGAGAGAAAGGGGTTGATTTTGATGATGATGGATGGATTGATTGGATGATCTTCAGAAATGATCTATGGACTGATCAGATCTTGTGTAGATGTGTCTATGATCAAGAGAATGAACTCTGTTTGTGATCAAAGAAAAGTTTTGCTTGCAGAGAATGAACTTCTAGCAATCAGTGTTCAAAGATGAACAAAGGATTCACAGATTTAGAGAAAGTTTTTGATAAAAAGAGTGAATAATATTTTTGAAACAAAAAGAGAGTTTAAGTAGAGAAGAAGAAATTGAAAAGTCCTAAAATTGTAGAAAAATAAGAAAAATTTAATTAAAACTAAAATTGTCTTGAAAACTCAATAATAATTATTTTTGGTGATTTCTTTTCTTCATTTTTGTGGATGGTCTTTTAGAAAGAGAGAATGAATCCTCGACTTGGGTATTGATCTTCTTTTAGGCTGAGAAAAATTCAAACTCGTCCATGAGTCTGATCACATCTTTTACAGCCTGTTTGACACGTTCTTCATTGTATCTTGAGTAAGAAATAAGCTCAGCATTCTCCATTCCAACCTTAGATTCATCTTCAAGCTTTCCATTCAGCCATCCCGGTTTATCCTTTGTTGCATAGTCAGCTGGTTCAATCATGGTTGCATCATCCCCTCCTCCTTTGAAAAGATTTGTCCTCAAATCTGTATCTCCCACATCAAAAGGAAACAAGTAAGAAGCAAGACAATTGATCAAGAAAATAAGCATGAAAAAAACATCAAAGTAAGGTTTTGGACAGAAACTTCCTTGGAATTTCGAATCCATTTTCGTCAAGTACTTCACCTCCAAATCTCAGGCTTATAAGATTTGCATTTGCTATTGTTCCTTGCAATCCTCTGACATTCCTCTTCCTGTTCCTGGATACTCAAAACAAAGACTAGAAATCCAGTGTCATATAGGAAAAACATGTTCTTAATCTGATCAATAACCAAGCATTTCTTTCTGAGAACATGTTGTACTTGTTTCAGACTTTAAAGATACACATCAAAGTAAGTATTGTAAACCAGAATGGTATCAAGGCACTTAATAACATAGAACAACTTCAATTTGTCCCTAACTTTCTGAGAGTCAGAAGACAAATGATTAAGTTCAAACTGAGAATCACTTATCAAGGGCCCAACATGTTTTTCAAAAAATGTATTGTAAACCAAAATGTCATCAAAGCTCAAAACAACACAATTCTCAAACAATGATCTCCAAACATGCCAAGATTTATCAGTTTCAGAACAAGAATGGACAGGTTTCAAAACAGAATCATAACTAAAATCGGTTTCAGCTCTAAGTGATTTTGTTTTCTGCAAATTCCTAACAATAAGCTCTTTCCAGGAACGGGTGGAAGAAAGCAAATCATCAGTGATCAGTTGATGTCCAGAAAAACTCAGATCAAAGTCATTATCTTCAAAGCAAGCAAAAGAATTACAAGGTTTTCTGAAACAAAAATCAGGTTGTTGCAGAACAAGCTCAATTCTCTCTTCAGACTGATCAAGGCTTTTGTTATATTCCACAAACTGATTAAAACTCAAAACAAGGCCAGAATTGAGTTCACTAACAGACTGAAAATGTTTTTGATCAAAGAGTTTATCAGGTTCAAACACTTTAAAAGAATTAACCATGTTATTAAAAACAGAGTTTGAAACACAAAATTCTTTTACTTTTTCCAGACCAAAACGTTTTACATCACTGGAGCTAACCTTAACAAACATTTCAGACCGAGAATTAACCATAACAAGTTCCTTACAGTGCTCTTGAGAGTCCACAAAGAATGACTTAGCATCTGTTTCTGGTCCAATGTTGTTTGGCTACTCCAACTCTTCTTCTTGTGGTGAACTCTTTTGTGCTTCTTTGTATGGATTTTCTTCTAAGACCTGAGACACTGAATCAATGTTTTCAAATTCATGGAGACTCTCCACTGATTAATGGTTCCAAATCAAGCTTCTTACAAATTTATTCATCCAGGTTTGATTAGAAGCTTGAAGAACTTGACATATGTCCAAACAGGCTAAACATGGATATCTTGATTAGAAAGTGGAATAATTTCTTCAACATAACTCTTATGGGATTTTTTCAACTTCATGGATACTTTCCACTGATTAATAGTTCCAAATCAAGCTTTTTACAAATTGATTCATCCTGGTTTTATTAGAAGCTTAAAGAACTTGACATATGTCCAAACAGGCTAAACATGGATATCTTGATTAGAAAATAGAATAATTTCTTCAACATAACTCCTGTGGGATTTTTTTCAACTTCATGTATACTTTCCACTGATTAATGGTTCCAAATAAGGGTTCTTACATATTGATTCATCCTGGTTTGATTACAAGCTTGAAGAACTTGCCATATGTCCAAACAGGCTAAACATGAATATCATGATTATAAAATGGAATAACTTCTTCAACATAACTCGTATGAGATTATTTCAACTTCATAGAGACTTTCCACTGATTAATGGTTACAAATCAAGCTTCTTACATAGTGATTCATCATGGTTTGATTAGAAGCTTGAAGAACTTGCCATATGTCCAAACATGCTAAACATGGATATCATGATTAGAAAGTGGAATATCTTCTTCAACATAAGTTCTATGGACTTTTTTTCAAATCCATGGAGATTCTTCACTGATTAATGGTTCCAAATCAAGCTTCTTACATATTGATTCATCCTTGTTTGATTAGAAGTTTGAAGAACTGGCCATATGTCCAAATAGGCTAAACATGGATATCATGATTAGAAAGTGGAATAACTTCTTCAACATCACTCCTATGAGATTTATTCAACTTCACGAAAGACTCTCCACTGAATAATGGTTACAATTCAAGCTTCTTACATAGTGATTCATCATGGTTTGATTAGAAGCTTGAAGAACTTGCACTATGTCCAAACAGGCTAAACATGGATATCATGATTAGAAAAAGAAATAACTTCTTCAACATTAGTCCTATGAGATTTATTCAAATTCATCAAAGACTCTCCACTGATTAATGGTTACAAATCAAGCTTCTTACATAGTGATTCATCATGGTTTGATTAGAAGCTTGAAAATCTTGTCATATGTCCAAACAGGCTAAACATGGATATCATGATTAGAAAGTGGAATATCTTCTTCAACATAACTCCTATGGAATTTTTTTAAATTAATGGAGACTATCCAGTGATTAATGGTTCCAAATCAAGCTTCTTACATATTGATTCATCCTGGTTTGATTATAAGCTTGAAGAACTCGCCTAATGTCCAAACAGGCTAAACATGGATATCATGATTAGAAAGTGGAATAACTTCTTCAACATAACTCCTATGAGATTTATTCAACTTCATGAAAGACTCTCCACTTATTAATGGTTACAAATCCAGATTCTTACATAGTGATTCATCATGGTTTGGTTTGAAGATTGAAAAACTTTCCATATATCCAAAAAGGCTAAACCTGGATATCATGATTAGAAAGTGTAATAACTTCTTCAACATAACTCTTATGGATTTTTTTAAACTTCATGTACTTTCCACTGATTAATGGTTCCAAATCAAGATTCTTACATATTGATTCATCCTGGTTTGATTACAAGCTTGAAGAACTTGCCATATGTCCAAACAGGCTAAACATGAATAACATGATTATAAAGTTGAATAACTTCTTCAACATAACTCGTATGAGATTATTTCAACTTCATAGAGACTTTTCAATGATTATTGGTTACAAATCAAGCTTCTTACATAGTGATTCATCATGTTTTAATTAGAAGCTTGAAGAACTTGCCATATGTCCAAACATGCTAAACATGGATATCATGATTAGAAAGTGGAATATCTTCTTCAACATAAGTCCTATGGATATTTTTCAAATCCATGGATATTCTCCACTGATTAATGGTTCCAAATCATAACTCCTATTAGCTTCAGCATGGATATCATGATTAGAAAGTGGAGTATCATCTTCTTCAACATAACTCCTATGGAATGTTTTCAAATTCATGGAGTCTCTCCACTGATTAATGGTTCCATATCAAGCTTCTTACATATTGATTCATCCTGGTTTGATTAGAAGATTGAAGAACTTGCCATATGTCCAAACAGGCTAAACATGAATATCATGATTAGAAATTGGAATAACTTCTTCAACATAACTTCTACGGGGTTTTTTTAACTTCATGGAGACTCTCCAATTATTAATGGTTCCAAATCAAGCTTCTTACATATTGATTCATCTTGGTTCGATTGGAAGCTTGAAGAACTTGCCATTTGTCCAAACAGGCTAAACATAGATATCATGAATAGAAAGTTGAATAACTTCTTCAACATAACTCCTATGGGATTTTTTCAGCTTCATTGATACTCTCCACTAATTATTGGTTCCAAATCAAACTTCTTACGTATTGATTCATCCTGGTTTGATTAGAATATTGAAGAACTTGCCAGATGTCCAAAAAGGCTAAACATGGATATCATGAATAGAAAGTGGAATAACTTCTTCAACATAACTCCTATAGGATTTTTTCAACTTCAAGGATACTTTCCACTTATTAATGGTTCCATATCAAGCTTCTTACATATTGTTTATCCTGGTTTGATTAGAAGCTTGAAGAACTTGTCATATGTCCAAACAGGCTAAACATGGATATCATGATTAGAAAGTCGAATAACTTCTTCAAGATAACTCCTATGGGATGTTTTCAACTTCATGGAAACTTTCCACTGATTAATGGTTACACATCAAGCTTCTTACATATTGATTCATCATGGTTTGATTATAAGCCTGAAGAACTTACCATATGTTTAAACAGGCTAAACATGGATATCATGATTAGAAAGTGGAATAACTTCTTCAACATAACTCCTATGGGATTTTATCAACTCCATGAAAGACTCTCCACTTATTAATGGTTCCAAATCAAGATTCTTACATAGTGATTCATCATGGTTTGATTATAAGCTTGAAGAACTTGCCATATGTCCAAACATGCTAAACATGGATATCATGATTAGAAAATGGAATAACTTCTTTAACATAACTCCTATGGGATTTTTTCAACTTCATGGATACTTTTCACTGAATAATGGTTCCAAATCAGTCTTCATACATATTGATTCATCCTGGTTTGATTAGAAGCTTGAAGAACTTGCCATATGTTCAAACATGCTAAACATGGATATCATGATTAGATAGTGGAATATCTTCTTCAACATAACTACTATGGATTTTTTTTTCAAATTCATGGAGACTCTCCACTGATTAATGGTTCAAAATCAAGCTTCTTACATATTGATTCATCCTGGTTTGATTAGAACTTGAAGAACTCGCCATATGTCCAAACATGCTAAACATGGATATCATGATTAGAAAGTGGATTAACTTCTTCAACATAACTCCTATGAGATTGATTCAACTTTATGAAAGACTTTCCAATGATTAATGGTTACAAATAAGGCTTCTTACATAGTGATTCATCATGGTTTGATTAGAAGATTGAAGAACTTGCCATATGTCCAAAAACGCTAAACATAAATATCATGATTAGAAAGTGGAATAACTTCTTTAACATAACTCATATCGGATTTTTTCAACTTCATGGATACTTTTCACTGATTAATGGTTCTAAATAAAGCTTCTTACATAGGGACTCATCATGGTTTGATTAGAAGCTTGAAGAACTTGCCATATGTCCAAACAGGCTAAGCATGGATATCATGATTAGAAATTGGAATATCTTCTTCAACATAACTCCTATGGAATGTTTTCAAATTCATGGAGACTCTCCACTGATTAATGGTTCCAAATCAAGCTTCTTATATATTGATTCATCCTGGTTTGATAAGAAGATTGAAGAACTTGCCATATGTCCAATCAGGCTAAACATGGATATCATAATTAGAAAAAGATATAACTTCTTCAAAATAACTCCTATGAGATTTATTCAAACTCATGGATACTTTCCAATGATTAATGGTTCCAAATCAAGCTTCGTACATATTTATTCATCATGGTTCCATTAGTAGCTTGAAGAACTTGCCATATGTCTAAAAGGGCTAACATGGATATCCTCATTAGAAAGTGGAATAACTTCTTCAATATAACTCCTATGAGATTTATTCAACTTCATGGAGTCTCTACACTTATTAATGGTTAGAAATCAAGATTCTTACATATTTATTCATCCTGGTTTTATTAGAAGCTTGAAGAACTTGTCATATGTCCAAAAGGGCTAAACATGGATATCCACATTAGAAAGTGGAATAACTTCTTTAACATAACTCCTATGAGATTTATTCAACTTCATGGAGTCTCTACACTGATTAATGGTTCCAAATAAAGCTTCTTACATATTGATTCATCTTGGTTGATTAGAAACTTGAAGAACTTGTCATTTGTCCAAACAGGCTAAACATGGTTATCATGAATATAAAGTTGAATAAGTTCTTCAACATAACTTCTATGAGATTTTTTACCCTTCATGGATGCTCTCCATTTATTAATGGTTCCAAATAAAGTTTCTTACATATTGATTCGTCCTGGTTTGATTATAAGCTTGAAAAACTTACTATATGTCCAAAAAGGCTAAACATTGATATCACGATTAGAAAGTGGAATAACTTCTTCAACAAAACTCCTATGGTATTTTATCAACTTCATGAAAGTGTCTCCACTGATTATTGGTTACAAATCAAACTTCTTACATAGTGATTATCCTGGTTTGATTAGAAGCTTGAAGAACTTGCCATATGTCCAAACAGGCTAAACATGGATATCATGATTAGAAAGTTGAATAACTTCTTCAACATAACTCCTATGGGATTTTTTCAACTTCATGGATACTTTCCACTGATTAATGGTTCTAAATCAAGATTCTTACATATTGATTCATCATGGTTTGATTATAAGTTTGAAGAACTCGCCATATGTCCAAACATGCTAAACATGGATATCATGATTAGAAAGTGGAATAACTTCTTCAACATAACTCCTATTGGATTTTCTAAACTTCATGGATACTTTTCACTGATTAATGGTTCCAAATAAGGATTCTTACATAGCTATTCATCAACATAGTTTGATTAGAATATTGAAGAACTTGCCATATGTCCAAAAACGCTAAACATGGATATCATGATTAGAAAGTGGAATAACTTCTTTAACATAACTCATATGGGATTTTTTCAACTTCATGGATACTTTTCACTGATTAATGGTTCCAAATAAATCTTCTTACATATTGATTTTTCCTGGTTTGATTATAATCTTGAAGAACTTGCCATATGTCCAAACAAGCTAAGCATGGATATCATGATTAGAAAGTGGAATATCTTCTTCAACATAACTCCTATGGAATGTTTTCAAATTCATGGAGACTCTCCACTGATTAATGGTTCCAAATCAAGCTTCTTACAAATTTATTCATCCAGGTTTGATTAGAAGCTTGAAGAACTTGACATATGTCCAAACAGGCTAAACATGGATATCTTGATTAGAAAGTGGAATAACTTCTTTAACATAACTCCTATGAGATTTATTCAACTTCATGGAGTCTCTACACTGATTAATGGTTCCAAATAAAGCTTCTTACATATTGATTCATCTTGGTTGATTAGAAACTTGAAGAACTTGTCATTTGTCCAAACAGGCTAAACATGGTTATCATGAATATAAAGTTGAATAAGTTCTTCAACATAACTTCTATGAGATTTTTTACCCTTCATGGATGCTCTCCATTGATTAATGGTTCCAAATAAAGTTTCTTACATATTGATTCATCCTGGTT
>MU106281.1:3104-38647 GCA_012274485.2 Sinapis alba | reverse complement strand
TGTTTCCAAATCAAGCTTCTTACATATTGATTCATCCTGGTTTGATTAGAAGCTTGAAGAACTTGCCATATGTCCAAAAAAGCTAAACATGGATATCATGATTAGAAAAAGAAATAACTTATTCAATATAACTCGTATGAGATTATTTAAACTTCATGGAGACTTTCCACTGATTAATGGTTACAAATCAAGCTTCTTACCTAGGGATTCATCATGGTTTAATTAGAAGCTTGAATAACTTGCCATATGTCCAAACAGGCTAAGCATGGATATCATGATTAGCTAGTGGAATAACTTTTCAACATAACTCCTATGGGATTTTTTCAACTTCATGGATACTTAACACTGAGTAATGGTTCCAAATCAAGCTTCTTACATATTGATTCATCCTGGTTTGATTAGAAGCTTGAAGAATTTGTCATATGTCCAAAAGGGCTAAACATGGATATCTTGATTAGAAAATGGAATAACTTCTTTAACATAACTCCTTTGGGATTTTATAAACTTCATGGATACTTTACACTGAGTAATGGTTCCAAGTCAAGCTTTTTACATATTGATTCATCTTGGTTTCATTAGAAGCTTAAAGAACTTGGCATATGTCCAAACAAGCTAAACATGGATATCATGATTAGAAAGTGGAATAACTTCTTCAACATAACTCCTATGAGATTTATTCAACTTCAGGAAAGACTATCCACTGATTAATGGTTACAAATCAAGCTTCTTACATAGTGATTCATCATGGTTTGATTAGAAGCTTGAAGAACTTTTCATATGTCCAAACAGGATAAACATGGATATCATGATTAGAAAGTGGAATAACTTCTTCAACATAACTACTATGGGATTTTTTAAACTTCATGGATACTTTAAACTGAGTAATGTTTTCAAATCAAGCTTCTTACATATTGATTCATCATGGTTGATTAGAAGATTGAAGAACTTGTCATATGTCCAAAAAGGCTAAACATGGATAGCATGATTAGAAAGTGGAATAACTTCTTCAACATAACTCCTATGAGATTTATTCAACTTCATGAAAGACTCTCCACTGATTAATGGTTACAAATTAAGCTTATTACATAGTGATTCATCAAGGTTTGATTAGAAGCTTGAAGAACTTGCCATATGTCCAAACATGCTAAACATGGATATCATGATTAGAAAAAGGAATAACTTCTTCAACATAACTCCTATGAGATTTATTCAAATTCATGAAAGACTCTCCACTGAATAATCATTACAAATCAAGCTTCTTACTTAGTGATTCATCATGGTTTGATTAGAAGATTGAAGAACTTGCCATATGTCCAAACAGGCTAAACATGGATATCATGATTAGAAAGTGGAATCACTTCTTCAACATAACTCCTATGGGATTTTTTCAACTTTATGGATACTTTTCACTGATTAATGGTTCCAAATCAAGCTTCTTACATATTGATTATCCTGGTTTGATTAGAAGTTTGAAGAACTTGCCATATGTCCAAACAAGCTAAACATGGATATCATGATTAGAAAGTGGAATAACTTCTTCAACATAACTCCTATGGGATTTTTTTTCAAATTCATGGAGACTCTCCACTGATTAATGGTTCCAAATAAATCTTCTTACATATTGATTTTTCCTTGTTTGATTAGAATCTTGAAGAACTCGCCATATGTCCAAAAAGGCTAAACATGGATATCATGATTAGAAAGTGTAATAACTTCTTCAACATAACTCCTATGGGATTTTTTCAAATTCATGGAGACTCTCCTTTGATTAATGGTTCCAAATCAAGATTATTACATATTGATTCATCCTTGTTTGATTAGAAGCTTGAAGAATCCGCCATATGTCCAAATAGGCTAAACATGGATATCTTGATTAGAAAGTGGACTATCTTCTTCAACATAACTCCTATGGGATTTTTCCAACTTCATGGAGACTCTCCACTGATTAATGGTTCCAAATAAAGCTTTTTACATATAGATTCATCTTGGTTTCAATAGAAGCTTGAAGAACTTGCCATATGTCCAAACAAGCTAAACATGGATATCATGATTAGAAAGTGGAATAACTTCTTCAACATAACTCCTATGAGATTTATTCAACTTCATGAAAGACTCTCCATTGATTAATGGTTACAAATCAAGCTTCTTACATAGTGATTCATCAGGGTTTGATTAGAAGCTTGAAGAACTTGCCATATGTCTAAACAGGCTAAACATCGATATCATGATTAGAAAAAGGAATAACTTCTTCAACATAACTCTTATGAGATTTATTCAAGTTCATGAAAGACTCTACACTGATTAATCGTTACAAATCAAGCTTCTTACATAGTGATTCATCATGATTTGATTAGAAGATTAAAGAACTTGCCATATGTCCAAACTGGCTAAACATGGACATCATGATTAGAAAGTGGAATAACTTCTTCAACATAACTTCTATTGGATTTATTCCACTTCATGGATACTTTCCACTGATTAATGGTTCCAAATCAAGCTTCTTACAGATTGATTCATCATGTATTGATTAGAAGCTTGAAGAACTTGTCATATGTCCAAACAGGCTAAACATGGATATCATGATTAGAAAGTAAAATATCTTCTTCAACCTAACTCCTATGGATTTTTTTCAACTTCATGGAGACTCTCCACTGTTTAATGTTTCCAAATCAAGCTTCTTACATATTGATTCATCCTGGTTTGGTTAGAAGCTTGAAGAACTTGCCATATGTCCAAAAAAGCTAAACATGGATATCATGATTAGAAAAAGAAATAACTTATTCAATATAACTCGTATGAGATTATTTAAACTTCATGGAGACTTTCCATTGATTAATGGTTACAAATCAAGCTTCTTACCTAGGGATTCATCATGGTTTAATTAGAAGCTTGAATAACTTGCTATATGTCCAAACAAGCTAAGCATGGATATCATGATTTGATACTGGAATAACTTCTTCAACATAACTCATATAGGATTTTTTTCAACTTCATGGATACTTTACACTGATTAATAGTTCCAAATCAAGCTTCATACATATTGATTCATCCTGGTTTGATTAGAAGCTTGAATAACTTGTCATATGTTAAACTAGGCTAAACATGGATATCATGATTAGAAAGTGGAATAACTTTTTCAACGTAACTCCTATGAAGATTTTTTCAACTTCATTGATACTTTCCACTGATTAATAGTTCCAAATTAAGATTCTTACATATTGACTCATCCTGGTTTGATTAGAAGTTTGAAGAACATGCCATATGTCCAAACAGGCTAAACATGGATATCATGATTATAAAGTGGAATAACTTCTTCAACATAACTCGTATGAGATTATTTCAACTTCATGGAGACTTTCCACTGATTAATGGTTACAAATCAAGCTTCTTACATAGGGATTCATCATGCTTTTATTAGAAACTTGAAGAACTTGCCATATGTCCAAACAGGCTAAGCATGAATATCATGATTAGATAGTGGAATAACTTCTTCAACATAACTCCTATGGGATTTTTTCAACTTCATGGATACTTTCCACTGATTAATGGTTCCGAATCAAGCTTCATACATATTGATTCATCCTGGTTTGATTAGAAGCTTGAAGAACTTGTCATATGTCCAAACATGCTAAACATGGATATCATGATTAGAAAGTGGAATAACTTCTTCAACATAACTCCTATGGGATTTTTTCAACTTCATGGATACTTTCCACTGATTAATGATTCCAAATAAAGCTTCTTACATATGTAATCATCCTGGTTTGATTAGAAGCTTGAAGAACTTGCCATATTTCCAAACATGCTAAACATGGATATCATGATTAGAAAGTGGAATATCTTCTTCAACATAAATCCTGTGGATTTTTTTCAAATTCATTGAGACTCTCCACTGATTAATGGTTCCAAGTCAAGTTTCTTACATATTGATTCATCCTGGTTTGATTAGAAGCTTGAAGAACTTGTCATATATCCAAACAGGCTAAACATGGATATCATGATTAGAAAGTGGAATAACTTCTTCAACATAACTCCTACGGGATTTTTTCAACTTCATGGATACTTTCCACTGATTAGTGATTCCAAATAAAGCTTCTTACATATTGATTCATCATGGTTTGATTAGAAGATTGGAGAACTTGCCATATGTCCAAACAGGCAAAGCATGGATATCATGATTAGCTAGTGGAATAACTTCTTCAACATAATTCCTATGGGATTTTTTCAATTTCATGGATACTTTCCACTGATTAATGGTTCCAAATAAAGCTTCTTACATACTTATTCATCCTGGTTTATTAGAAGCTTGAAGAACTTGCCATATGTCCAAACATGCCAATCATTGATATCATGATTAGAAAGTGGAATAACTTCTTCAACTTAACAACTATGCGATTTTTTTCAAATTCATGGAGACTCTCCACTTATTAATGGTTCCAAATAAATCTTCTTACATATTCATTTATCCTGTTTTGATTAGAAGCTTGAAGAACTCGCCATATGTCAAAAAAGGCTAAACATGGATATCATGATTAGAAAAAGGAATAACTTCTTCAACATAACTCCTATGAGATTTATTCAACTTCAAGAAACACTCTACACTGATTAATGGTTACAAGTCAAGCTTCTTACATAGTGATTCATCATGGTTTGATTAAAAGCTTGAAGAACTCGCCATATGTCCAAAAAGGCTAAACATGGAGATCATGATTAGAAAAAGGAATAACTTCTTCAACATAACTCCTATGAGATTTATTCAACTTCATGAAACACTCTACACTGATTAATGGTTACAAGTCAAGCTTCTTACATAGTGATTCATCATGGTTTGATTAGAAGATTGAAGAACTTGCCATATGTCCAAACAAGCTAAACATGGATATCAAGATTAGAAAGTGGAATAACTTCTTCAACATAACTCCTATGAGATTTATTCAACTTCATGAAAGACTCTCCACTGATAAATGGTTACAAATTAAGCTTATTACATAGTGATTCATCAAGGTTTGATTAGAAGCTTGAAGAACTTGCCATATGTCCAAACATGCTAAACATGGATATCATGATTAGAAAAAGGAATAACTTTTTCAACATAACTCCTATGAGATTTATTCAAATTCATGAAAGACTCTCCACTGATTAATCATTACAAATCAAGCTTCTTACTTAGTGATTCATCATGGTTTGATTAGAAGATTGAAGAACTTGCCATATGTCCAAACAGGCTAAACATGGATATCATGATTAGAAAGTGGAATAAGTTCTTCAACATAACTCCTATGTGATTTTTTTCAACTTTATCGATACTTTCCACTGATTAATGGTTCCAAATCAAGCTTCTTACATATTGATTATCCTGGTTTGATTAGAAGTTTGAATAACTTGCCATATGTCCAAACAGGCTAAACATGGATATCATGATTAGAAAGTGGAATAACTTCTTCAACATAACTACTATGGGATTTTTTCAAATTCATGGAGACTCTCCACTGATTAATGGTTCCAAATAAATCTTCTTACATATTGATTTTTCCTGGTTTGATTAGAATCTTGAAGAACTCGCCATATGTCCAAAAAGGCTAAACATGGATATCATTATTAGAAAAAGGAATAAGTTCTTCAACATACCTCTTATGAGATTTATTCAACTTCATGAAACATTCCACACTGATTAATGGTCACAAACAAGCTTCTTACATAGTGATTCATCATGGTTTGATTAGAAGTTTGAAGAACTTGCCATATGTCCAAACAGGCTAAACATAGATATCATGATTAGAAAGTTGAATAACTTCTTCAAGATAACTCCTATGGGATTTTTTCAACTTCATGGATACTTTCCACTGATTAATAGTTCCAAATCAATCTTCTTACATATTGATTCATCATGGTTTGATTAGAAACTTGAAGAACTTGCCATATGTCCAAACAGGCTAAGCATGGATATCATGATTAGCTAGTGGAATAACTTCTTCAACATAACTCCTATGGGATTTTTTCAACTTCATGGATACTTTCCACTGATTAATGGTTTCAAATCCAGCTTCATACATTTTGGTTCATCCTGGTTTCATTAGAAGATTGAAGAACTTGTCATATGTCCAAACATGCTAAACATGAATATCATGATTAGAAAGTGGAATAACTTCTTCAACATAACTCCTATGGGATTTTTTCAACTTCATTAAAGACTCCCCACTGATTAATGGTTACAAATCAAGCTTCTTACATAGTGATTCATCATGGTTTGATTAAAATATTGAAGAACTTGCCATATGTCCAAAAAGGCTAAACATGGATATCATGATTAGAAAGTGGAATAACTTCTTCAACATAACTCCTATGGGATTTTTTTTTAAATTCATGGATACATTCTACTGATTAATAGTTCCAATTCAATCTTCTTACATATTGATTCGTCATGGTCTGATTAGAAACTTGAAGAACTTGTCATATGTCCAAACAGGCTAAACATGGATATCATGATTAGCTAGTGGAATAACTTCTTCAACATAACTCATATGGGATTTTTTCAACTTCATGGATACTTTCCACTGATTAATGGTTCCAAATCAAGATTCATACATTTTGGTTCATCCTGGTTTGATTAGAAGCTTCAAGAACTTGTCATATGTCCAAACAAGCTAAACATGGATATCATGATTAGAAAGTGGAATAACTTCTCCAACATAAATCCTATGGGATTTTTTAAACTTCATGGATACTTTTCACTGATTAATGGTTCCAAATAAATCTTCTTAAATATTGATTTATCCTGGTTTGATTAGAAGCTTGAAGAACTCGCCATATGTCCAAAAAGGCTAAACATGGATATCATGATTAGAAAAATGAATAACTTCTTCAACATAACTCCTATGAGATTTATTCAACCTCATGAAACACTCTACACTGACTAATGGTTACAAGTCAAGCTTCTTACATAGTGATTCATCATGGTTTGATTAGAAGATTGAAGAACTTGCCATATGTCCAAAAAGGCTAAACAAGGATATCATGATTAGAAAGTGGAATAACTTCTTCAACATAACTCCTATTGGGATTTTTCCAACTTCATGGATACTTTCCACTGATTAATGGTTCCAAATAAATCTTCTTACATATTTATTCATCCTGGTTTGATTAGAAGCTTGAAGAGCTTGCCATATGTCCAAACATGCTAATCATTGATATCATGATTAGAAAGTGGAATAACTTCTTCAACTTAACTCCTACGGGACTTTTTAAACATTATGGATACTTTCCACTGATTAATGGTTCCAAACCAAGCTTCTTACATATTGATTCATCATGTATTGATTAGAATCTTGAAGAACTTGCCATATGTCCAACCAGGCTAAACATGTATATCATGATTAGAAAGTGGAATATCTTCTTCAACATAACTCCTATGGAATTTTTTAAAAATTTATGGAGACTCTCCACTGACTAATGGTTCCAAATCCGGATTCTTACATATTGATTCATCCTGATTTGATTAGAAGCTTGAAGAACTCACCATATGTCCAAATAGGCTAAACATAGATATCATGGTTAGAAAGTGGAATAACTTCTTCAACATATCTCCTATGAGATTTATTCAACTTCATGAAAGACTCTCTATTGATTAATGGTTACAAATCAAGCTTCTTACATAGTGATTCATCATAGTTTGATTAGAAGATTGAAGAACTCTCCATATGTCCAAACAGGCTAAACATGGATATCATGATTAGAAAGTGGAATAACTTCTTCAACATAACTCATATGAGATTTATTCAACTTCATGAAAGACTCTCCACTGATTAATGGTTACAAATTAAGCTTATTACATAGTGATTCATCATGGTTTGATTAGAAGCTTGAAGAACTTGGCATATGTCTAAACAGGCTAAACATGGTTATCATGATTAGAAAAAGGAATAACTTATTCAACATAACTCCTATGAGATTTATTCAAATTCATGAAACACTCTACACTGATTAATGGTTACAAGTGAAGCTTCTTACATAGTGATTTATCATGGTTTGATTAGAAGATTGAAGAACTTGCTATATGTCCAAAAAAGCTAAACATGGATATCATGATTAGAAAGTGGAATAACATCTTCAACATAACTCCTATGAGATTTATTCAACTTCATGAAAGACTCTCAACTGATTAATGGTTACAAATCAAGATTCTTACATAGTGATTCATCATGGGTTGATTAGAATATTGAAGAACTTGCCATATGTCCAAAGAGGCTAAATATGGATATCATGATTAGAAAATGGAATAACTACTTCAACATAACTCCTATGGGATTTTTTAAAATTCATGGAGACTCTCCACTAATTAATGGTTCCAAGTAAATCTTCTTACATATTGATTTATCGTTGTTTGATTAGAAGCTTGAAGAACTCGCCATATGTCCAAAAAGGCGAAACATGGATATCATGATTAGAAAAAGGAATAACTTCTTCAACATAACTCCTATGAGATTTATTCAACTTCATGAAACACTCTACACTGATTAATGGTTACAAATCAAGCTTCTTACATAGTTATTCATCATGGTTTGATTAGAAGATTGAAGAACTTGCCATATGTCCAAACAGGCTAAACATGGATATCATGATTAGAAAAAGGAATAACTTCTTCAACATAACTCCTATGAGATAAATTCAAACTCATGAAAGACTCTCCACTGATTAATCATTACAAATCAAGCTTCTTACTTTGTGATTCATCATGGTTTGATTAGAAGATTGAAGAACTTGCCATATGTCCAAACATGCTAAACATGGATATCATGATTAGAAAGTGGAATAACTTCTTCAAGATAACTCCTATGGGATTTTTTCAACTTTATGGATACTTTCCACTCTTTAATGGTTCCAAATAAAGCTTCTTACATATTGATTATCCTGGTTTGATTAGAAGTTTGAAGAATTTGCCATATGTCCAAACAGGCTAAACATGGATATCATGATTAGAAAGTGGAATAACTTCTTCAACATAACTCCTATGGGATTTTTTTTAAACTCATGGAGACTCTCCACTGATTAATGGTTCCAAATAAATCTTCTTACCTATTGATTTTTCCTGGTTTGATTAGAATCTTGAAGAACTCGCCATATGTCCAAAAAGGCTAAACATGGATATCATGATTAGAAAAAGGAATAACTTCTTCAACATACCTCCTATGAGATTTATTCAACTTCATGAAACATTCCACACTGACTAATGGTTACAAATCAAGCTTCTTACATAGTGATACATCATGGTTTAATTAGAAGCTTGAAGAACTTGTCATATGTCCAAACAGACTAAACATGGATATCATGATTAGAAAGTGGAATACCTTCTTCAACATAACTCCTATGGGATTTTTTCAACTTCGTGGATACTTTCCGCTGATTAATGGTTCCAAATCAAGATTCTTACATATTTATTATCCTGGTTTGATTAGAAGTTTGAAGAACTTGCCATATGTTCAAACATGCAAAACATAGATATCATGATTAGAAAGTTAAATAACTTCTTCAAGATAACTCCTATGGGATTTTTTCAACTTCATGGATACTTTCCACTGATTAATAGTTCCAAATCAATCTTCTTACATATTGATTCATCATCGTTTGATTAGAAACTTGAAGAACTTGCCATATGTCCAAACATGCTAAGCATGGATATTATGATTAGCTAGTGGAATAACTTCTTCAACATAACTCCTATGGGATTTATTCAAATTCATGAAAGACTCTCCACTGATTAATGGTTCCAAATCAAGCTTCATACATATTGATTCATCCTGGTTTCATTAGAAGCTTGAAGAACTTGTCATATGTCCAAACAGGCTAAACATGGATATCATGATTAGAAAGTGTAATAACTTCTTCAACATAACTCCTATGGGATTTTTTCAACTTCATGGATACTTTCTACTGATTAATGATTCCAACTAAAGCTTTTTACATATTTTTTAATCCTGGTTTGATTAGAATCTTGAAGAACTTGCCATATGTCCAAACATGCTAATCATTGATATCATGATTAGAAAGTGGAATAACTTCTTCAACTTAACTCCTATGAGATTTTTTTCAAAATCATGAAGACTCTCCACTGATTAATGGTTCCAAATAAATCTTCTTACATATTGATTTATCCTGTTTTGATTAAAAGCTTGAAGAACTCGCCATATGTCCAAAACGGCTAAACATGGATATCATGATTAGAAAAAGGAATAATTTCTTCAACATAACTCCTATGAGATTTATTCAACTTCATGAAGCACTCTACACTGATTAATGGTTACAAGTAAAGCTTCTTACATAGTGATTCATCATGGTTTGATTAGAAGATTGAAGAACTTGC
The DNA here is from genome assembly GCA_012274485.2 of Sinapis alba. Classification (NCBI taxonomy): domain Eukaryota; kingdom Viridiplantae; phylum Streptophyta; class Magnoliopsida; order Brassicales; family Brassicaceae; genus Sinapis; species Sinapis alba. The sequence goes on along the minus strand of MU106281.1, from coordinate 28,290 downwards.
CATATGTCCAAAAAGGCTAAACATGGATATCATGATTAGAAAGTGGAATAACTTCTTCAACATAACTTCTATGGGATTTTTTTCAACTTCATGAAAGACTCCCCACTGAATAATGGTTCCATATCAAGATTCTTTCATATTGATTCATCCTAGTTTGATTAGAATATTGAAGAACTTGTCATATGTCCAAAAAGGCTAAACATGGATATCATGATTAGAAAGTGGAATAACTTCTTCAACATAACTCCTATGAGATTTTTTCAACTTCATTAAAGACTGCCTACTGATTAATGGTTACAAATCAAGTTTCTTACATGGTTTGATTCATCATGGTTTGATTAGAAGATTGAAGAACTTGCCAGATGTCCAAACAGGCTAAACATGGATATCATGATTAGAAAGTGGAATAACTTCTTCAACATAACTCCTATGGGATTTTCTCAACTTCATGGAGACTCTTCACTTATTACTGATTCCAAATCAAGCTTTTTACATATTGATTCATCCTGGTTTGATTAGAAGCTTGAGGAACTTGCCATATGTCCAAACAGGCTAAACATGGATATCATGATTAGAAAGTGGAATAACTTCTTCAACATAACTCCTATGGGATTTTTCCAACTTCATGAAAGACTCCCCACTGATTAATGGTTCCATATCAAGATTCTTACATAGTGATTCATCATAGTTTGATTAGAATATTGAAGAACTTGTCATATGTCCAAAAAGGCTAAACATGGATATCATGATTAGAAAGTGGAATAACTTCTTCAACATAACTCCTATGGGATTTTTTTAAATTCATGGATACATTCCACTGATTAATAGTACCAAATCAATCTTCTTACATATTGATTCATCATGGTCTGAATAGAAACTTGAAGAACTTGCCATATGTCCAAACAAGCTAAGCATGGATATCATGATTAGCTAGTGGAATAACTTCTTCAACATAACTCCTATGGGATTTTTTCAACTTCATGGATACTTTCCACTGATTAATGGTTCCAAATAAAGCTTCTTACATATTTATTCATCCTGGTTTGATTAGAAGCTTGAAGAACTTGCCATATGTCCAAACAGGCTAAACATGGATATCATGATTAGAAAGTGGAATAACTTCTTCAACATAACTCCTATGGAATTTTTTGAAATTCATGGAGACTCTCCACTGATTAATGGTTCCAAATCAAGATTCTTACATATTTATTATCCTGGTTTGATTAGAAGTTTGAAGAACTTGCCATATGTCCAAACATGCTAATAATAGATATCATGATTAGAAAGTTGAATAACCTCTTCAAGATAACTCCTATGGGATTTTTTCAACTTCATGGATATTTTCCACTGATTAATAGTTCCAAATCAATCTTCTTACATATTGATTCATCATGGTTTGATTAGAAACTTGAAGAACTTGCCATATGTCCAAACAGGCTAAGCATGAATATCATGATTAACTTGTGGAATAACTTCTTCAACATAACTCCTATGGGGTTTTTCCAACTTCATGGATACTTTCCACTGATTAATGGTTCCAAATCAATCTGCATACATTTTGGTTCATCCTGGTTTGATTAGAAGCTTGAAGAACTTGTCATATGTTCAAACAGGCTAAACATGGATATCATGATTAGAAAGTGGAATAACTTCTTCAACATAACTCCTATGGGATTTTTTTAACTTCATGAAGGACTCCCCACTGATTAAAGGTTCCATATCAAGATTCTTACATAGTGATTCATCCTAGTTTGATTAGAATATTGAAGAACTTGTCATATGTCCAAAAAGGCTAAACATGGATATCATGATTAGAAAGTGGAATAACTTCTTCAACATAACTCCTATGGTATTTTTTTCAAATTCATGGAGACTCTCCACTGATTAATGGTTCCAAATAAATCTTCTTACATATTGATTTTTCCTGGTTTGATAAGAATCTTGAAGAACTCGCCATATGTCCAAAAAGGCTAAACATGGATATCATGATTAGAAAAAGGAATAACTTCTTTAACATACCTCCTATGAGATTTATTCAACTTCATGAAATATTCTACACGGATTAATGGTTACAAATCAAGCTTCTTCAATAGTGATTCATCATGGTTCGTTTAGAAGATTGAAGAACTTGCCATATGTCCAAACAGGCTAAACATGGATATCATGATTAGAAAGTGGAATAACTTCTTCAACATAACTCCTATGGGATTTTCTCAACTTCATGGAGACTCTTCATTTATTACTGGTTCCAAATCAAGCTTCTTACATATTGATTCATCCTGGTTTGATTAGAAGCTAGAAGAACTTGCCATATGTCCAAACAAGCTAAACATGGATATCATGATTAGAAAGTGGAATAACTTCTTCAACATAAGTCCTATGGAACTTTTTCAAATTCATGGAGACTCTCCGCTGATTAATGGTTCCAAAATCAAGATTCTTACATATTTATTATCCCGATTTGATTAGTAGTTTGAAGAACTTGCCATATGTCCAAACCGGCTAAACATAGATATCCTGATTAGTAAGTTGAATAACTTCTTCAAGATAACTCCTATGGGATTTTTTCAACTTCATGGATACTTTCCACCGATTAATAGTTCCAAATCAATCTTCTTACATATTGATTCATCATGGTTTGATTAGAAACTTGAAGAACTTGCCACATGTCCAAACAGGATAAGCATGAATATCATGATTAGCTAGTGGAATAACTTCTTCAACATAACTCCGATGGGATTTTTTCAACTTCATGGATACTTTTCACTGATTAAATGTTCCAAATCAAGCTTCATACATTTTGGTTCATCCTGGTTTGATTAGAAGCTTGAAGAACTTGTCATATGTTCAAACAGGCTAAACATGGATTCATGATTAAAAAGTGGAATAACTTCTTCAACATAACTCCTATGGGATTTTTCAACTTCATGGAAGACTCCCCACTGATTAATGGTTCCATATCAAGATTCTTACATAGTGATTCATCCTAGTTTGATTAGAATATTGAAGAACTTGCCATATGTCCAAAAAGGCTAAACATGGATATCATGATTAGAAAGTGGAATAACTTCTTCAACATAACTTCTATGGGATTTTTTTCAAATTCATGAAGACTCTCCACTGATTAATGGTTCCAAATAAATCTTCTTACATATCGATTTATCCTGGTTTGATTAGAATCTTGAAGAACTCGCCATATGTCCAAAAAGGCCAAACATGGATATCATGATTAGAAAAAGAAATACCTTCTTTAACATAGCTCCTATGAGATTTATTCAACTTCATGAAACACTCTACACTTATTAATGGTTACAAATCAAGTTTATTACATAGTGATTCATTATGGTTTAATTAGAAGCTTGAAGAACTTGCCATATGTCCAAACAGACTAAACATGGATATCATGATTAGAAAGTGGAATAACTTCTTCAACATAACTCCTATGAGATTTTAAACTACGTGGATACTTTCCACTGATTAATGGTTACAAATCAAGCTTTTTACATATTTATTATCCTGGTTTGATTAGAAGTTTGAAGAACTCGCCATATGTCCAAACAGGCTAAACATGGATATCATGATTAGAAAGTGGAATAACTTCTTCAACATAACTCCTATGCGATTTTTTCAAATTCATGGAGACTCTCCACTGATTAATGGTTCCAATAAATCTTCTTACATATTGATTTATCCTGGTTTGATTAGAAGCTTGAAGAACTCGCCATATGTCCAAAAAGGCTAAACATGGATATCATGATTAGAAAAATGAATAACTTCTTCAACATAACTCTTATGAGATTTATTCAATTTTATGAAACACTCTACACTGATTAATGGTTACAAGTCAAGCTTCTTACATAGTGATTCATCATGGTTTGATTAGAAGATTGAAGAACTTGCCATATGTCCAAAAAGGCTAAACATGGATATCATGATTAGAAAGTGGAATAACTTCTTCAACATAACTCCTATGGGATTTTTTAAACTTCATGGATACTTTCCACTGATTAATGGTTCCAAATAAAGCTACTTACATATTTATTCATCTTGGTTTGATTAGAAGATTGAAGAACTTGCCATATGTCCAAACAGGCTAAACATGGATATCATGATTAGAAAGTGGAATAACTTCTTCAACATAACTCCTATGGAATTTTTTCAAATTCATGGAGACTCTCCGCTGATTATTGGTTCCAAATCAAGATTCTTACATATTTATAATCATGGTTTGATTAGAAGTTTGAAGAACTTGCCATATGTCCAAACAGGCTAAACATGGATATCATGATTAGAAAGTGGAATAACTTCTTCAACATAACTCCTATGGGATTTTCTCAACTTCATGGAGACTCTTCACTTATTACTGGTTCCAAATCAAGCTTCTTACATATTGATTCATCCTGGTTTGATTAGAAGCTAGAAGAACTTGCCATATGTCCAAACAAGCTAAACATGGATATCATGATTAGAAAGTGGAATAACTTCTTCAACATAAGTCCTATGGAATTTTTTCAAATTCATGGAGACTCTCCGCTGATTAATGGTTCCAAAATCAAGATTCTTACATATTTATTATCCCGATTTGATTAGTAGTTTGAAGAACTTGCCATATGTCCAAACAGGCTAAACATAGATATCCTGATTAGTAAGTTGAATAACTTCTTCAAGATAACTCCTATGGGATTTTTTCAACTTCATGGATACTTTCCACCGATTAATAGTTCCAAATCAATCTTCTTACATATTGATTCATCATGGTTTGATTAGAAACTTGAAGAACTTGCCACATGTCCAAACAGGCTAAGCATGAATATCATGATTAGCTAGTGGAATAACTTCTTCAACATAACTCCGATGGGATTTTTTCAACTTCATGGATACTTTTCACTGATTAAATGTTCCAAATCAAGCTTCATACATTTTGGTTCATCCTGGTTTGATTAGAAGCTTGAAGAACTTGTCATATGTTCAAACAGGCTATACATGGATTCATGATTAAAAAGTGGAATAACTTCTTCAACATAACTCCTATGGGTTTTTTCAACTTCATGGAAGACTCCCCACTGATTAATGGTTCCATATCAAGATTCTTACATAGTGATTCATCCTAGTTTGATTAGAATATTGAAGAACTTGCCATATGTCCAAAAAGGCTAAACATGGATATCATGATTAGAAAGTGGAATAACTTCTTCAACATAACTTCTATGGGATTTTTTTCAAATTCATGGAGACTCTCCACTGATTAATGGTTCCAAATAAATCTTCTTACATATCGATTTATCCTGGTTTGATTAGAATCTTGAAGAACTCGCCATATGTCCAAAAAGGCTAAACATGGATATCATGATTAGAAAAAGAAATACCTTCTTTAACATAGCTCCTATGAGATTTATTCAACTTCATGAAACACTCTACACTTATTAATGGTTACAAATCAAGTTTCTTACATAGTGATTCATTATGGTTTAATTAGAAGCTTGAAGAACTTGCCATATGTCCAAACAGACTAAACATGGATATCATGATTAGAAAGTGGAATAACTTCTTCAACATAACTCCTATGAGATTTTAAACTACGTGGATACTTTCCACTGATTAATGGTTACAAATCAAGCTTTTTACATATTTATTATCCTGGTTTGATTAGAAGTTTGAAGAACTCGCCATATGTCCAAACAGGCTAAACATGGATATCATGATTAGAAAGTGGAATAACTTCTTCAACATAACTCCTATGCGATTTTTTCAAATTCATGGAGACTCTCCACTGATTAATGGTTCCAATAAATCTTCTTACATATTGATTTATCCTGGTTTGATTAAAAGCTTGAAGAACTCGCCATATGTCCAAATAGGCTAAACATGGATATCATGATTAGAAAAATGAATAACTTCTTCAACATAACTCTTATGAGATTTATTCAATTTCATGAAACACTCTACACTGATTAATGGTTACAAGTCAAGCTTCTTACATAGTGATTCATCATGGTTTGATTAGAAGATTGAAGAACTTGCCATATGTCCAAAAAGGCTAAACATGGATATCATGATTAGAAAGTGGAATAACTTCTTCAACATAACTCCTATGGGATTTTTTCAACTTCATGGATACTTTCCACTGATTAATGGTTCCAAATAAAGCTACTTACATATTTATTCATCTTGGTTTGATTAGAAGATTGAAGAACTTGCCATATGTCCAAACAGGCTAAACATGGATATCATGATTAGAAAGTGGAATAACTTCTTCAACATAACTCCTATGGAATTTTTTCAAATTCATGGAGACTCTCCGCTGATTAATGGTTCCAAATCAAGATTCTTACATATTTATAATCATGGTTTGATTAGAAGTTTGAAGAACTTGCCATATGTCCAAACATGCTAAACATAGATATCCTGATTGGAAAGTTGAATAACTTCTTCAAGATAACTCCTATGGGATTTCTTTAACTTCATGGATACTTTCCACTGATTAATAGTTCCAAATCAATCTTCTTACATATTGATTCATCATGGTTTGATTAGAAACATGAAGAACTTGCCATATGTCCAAACAGGCTAAGCATGGATATCATGATTAGCTAGTGGAATAACTTCTTCAACATAACTCTATGGGATTTTTTCAACTTCATGGATACTTTCCACTGATTAATGGTTCCAAATCAAGGTTCATACATTTTGGTTCATCCTGGTTTGATTAGAAACTTGAAGAGCTTGTCATATGTCCAAACAGGCTAAACATGAATATCATGATTAGAAAGTAGAATAACTTCTTCAACATAACTTCTATTAGATTTTTTCAACTTCATGGATACTTTTCACTGATTAATGGTTCCAAATAAAGCTTCTTGCATATTTATTCTTCATGGTTTGATTAGAAGCTTGAAGAACTTGCCATTTGTCCAAACAGGCTAAACATGGATATCATGATTCGGAAGTGGAATAACTTCTTCAACATAACTTCTATGAGATTTATTCAACTTTATGAAACACTCTATACTGATTAATGGTTAAAATTCAAGCTTCTTACATAGTGATTCATCATTGTTTGATTAGAACATTGAAGAACTTGCCATATATCCAAAAAAGCTAATCATGGATATCATGATTAGAAAGTGGAATAACTTCTTCAACATAACTCATATTGGATTTTTTCAACTTCATGGATACTTTCCACTGATTAATGGTTTCAAATAAAGCTTCTTACATATTTATTCATCCTGGTTTGATTAGAAGCTTGAAGAACTTGCCATATGTCCAAACATGCTAAACATGAATATCATGATTAGAAAGTGGAATAACTTCTTCAACATAACTCCTACGGAATTTTTTCAACTTCATGGATACTTTCCACTGATTAATGGTTCCAAATAAAGCTTCATACATTTTGGTTCATCCTGGTTTGACTAGAAGCTTGAAGAACTTGTCATATGTCCAAACAGGCTAAACATGGATATCAAGATTAGAAAGTGGAATAACTTTTGCAACATAACTCCTATGGGATTTTTTCAACTTCATGAAAGACTCCCCATTGATTAATGGTTCCATATCAAGATTCTTACATAGTGATTCATCCTAGTTTGATTAGAAGATTGAAGAACTTGTTATATGTCCAAAAAAGCTAAACATGGATATCATGATTAGAAAGTGAATTAACTTCTTCAACATAACTCCTATTCAACTTCATGAAAGACTCTCCACTTATTAATGGTTACAAATCAAGCTTCTTACATAGTGATTCATCATAGTTTAATTAGAATATTGAAGAACTTGCCATATGTCCAAAAAGTTAAACATGGATATCGTAATTAGAAAGTGGAATAACTTCTTCAACATAACTCCTATGGGATATTTTCAAATTCATGGAGACTCTCCACTGATTAATGGTTCCAATAAATCTTCTTACAAATTGATTTATCCTGGTTTGATTAGAAGCTTGAAGAACTCGCCATATGTCCAAAAAGGCTAAACATGGATATCATGATTAGAAAAATGAAGAACTTCTTCAACATAACTCCTATGAGATGTATTCAATTTCATGAAACACTCTACACTAATTAATGGTTACAAGTCAAGTTTCTGACATAGTAATTCATCATGGTTTGATTAGAAGATTGAAGAACTTGCCACATGTCCAAAAAGGCTAAACATGGATATCATGATTAGAAAGTGGAATAACTTCTTCAACATAACTCCTATGGGATTTTTTCAACTTCATGGATACTTTCCACTGATTAATGGTTCCAAATAAAGCTTCTTACATATTTATTCATCCTGGTTTGATTAGAAGATTGAAGAACTTGCCATATGTCCAAACAGGCTAAACATGGATATCATGATTAGAAAGTGGAATAACTTCTTCAACATAACTCCTATGGAATTTTTTCAAATTCATGGAGACTCTCCGCTAATTAATGGTTCCAAATCACGATTCTTACATATTTATTATCATGGTTTTATTAGAAGTTTGAAGAACTTGCCATATGTCCAAACAGACTAAACATAGATATCCTAATTAGAAAGTTGAATAACTTCTTCAAGATAACTCCTATGGGATTTCTTAACCTTCATGGATACTTTCCACTGATTATTAGTTCTAAATCAATCTTCTTACATATTGATTCATCATGGTTTGATTAGAAACTTGAAGAACTTGCCATATGTCCAAATAGGCTATGTATGGATATCATGATTAGCTAGTGGAATAACTTCTTCAACATAACTCCTATTGGATTTTTTCAACTTCATGGATACTTTCCACTGATTAATGGTTCCAAATCAAGCTTCATACATTAAAAAGTGGAATAACTTCTTCAACATAACTCGTATGAGATTTATTCAATTTCTTTACACTGAATAATGGTTCCAAATCAAGCTTCTTACATATTGGTTAGTCCTAGTTTGATTAGAAGATTGAAGAACTTGTCTTATGTCCAAACAGGCTAAACATGGATATCATGATTAGAAAGTGGAATAACTTCTTTAACATAACTCCGATGGGATTTTTTCAACTTGATGGATACTTTACACTGAATAATGGTTCTAATCAATATTCTTACAGATTGATTCATCCTGGTTTGATTAGAAGCTTGAAGAACTTGACATATGTCCAAACAGGCTAAGCAAGGATAACATGATTAGAAAGTGGAATAACTTCTTCAACATAACTCCTATGGGATTTTTTTCAACTTAATGGAGACTCTCCACTGATTACTTGTTCCAAATCAAGCTTCTTACATATTGATTCATTCTGGTTTTATTAGAAGCTTGAAGAACTTGCCATATGTCCAAACAGGCTAAACATGGATATCATGATTAGAAAGTGGAATAAATTCTTCAACAAAACTCCTATGGGATCTATTTAACATCATGAAATACTCTCCACTGATTAATGGTTCCAAATCAAGCTTCTTACATATTGATTCATCCTTGTTTGATTAGAAGCTTGAAGAACTTTCTATATGTCTAAATAGGCTAAACATGGATATCATGATTAGAAAGTGAAATATTTTCTTCAACATAACTCGTATGAGATTTATTCAATTTCTTTGCACTGAATAATGGTTCCAAATCAAGCTTCTTACATATTGGTTAGTCCTGGTTTGATTAGAAGCTTGAAGAACTTGCCATATGTCCAAACAAGCTAAACATGGATATCATGATTAGAAAGTGGAAAACTTCTTCAGTATAACTCCTATGAGATTTATTCAGCTTCATGAAAGACACTCCACTGATTAATGGTTAAAAATCAAGCTTCTTACATAGTGATTCATCATGGTTTGATTATAAACTTGAAGAACTTGCCATATGTCTAAATAGGCTAAATATGGATATAATGATTAGAAAGTGGAATAACTTCTTCAACATAACTCCTATGGGATACTTTTAATTTCATGGATACTTTACACTGAATAATGGTTCCAGATCAAGCTTCTTACATATTGATTAGTCCTGGTTTGATTAGAAGCTTGAAGAACTTGCCATATGTCCAAAAAGGCTAAACATGAATATCATGATTAGAAAGTGGAATAACTTCTTTTACATAACTCCTCTGTGATTTATTTAACTTCATGAAAGTCTCTCCACTAATTAATGGTTAAAAATCAAGGTTCTTACATAGTGATTCATCATGGTTTGATTATAAGCTTGAAGAACTTGTCATGTGTCCAAATAGGCTAAACATCGATATCATGATTAGAAAGTGGAATAACTTCTTTAACATAACTCCTATGGGATTTTTTCAACTTGATGGATACTTTACACTGAATAATGGTTCTAATCAAGATTCTTACAGATTGATTCATCCTGGTTTGTTTAGAAGCTTGAAGAACTTGACATATGTCCAAACATGCTAAACAAGGATAACATGATTAGAAACTGGAATAACTTCTTCAACATAACTCCTATGGGATTTTTTTCAACTTCATGGAGACTCTCCACTGATTACTTGTTTCAAATCAAGCTTCTTACATATTGATTCATTCTGGTTTTATTAGAAGCTTGAAGAACTTGCCATATGTCCAAACAGGCTAAACATGGATATCATGATTAGAAAGTGGAATAAATTCTTCAACAAAACTCCTATGGGATTTTTTCAATTTCATGGATTCTTTACACTGAATAATGGTTCCAGATCAAGCTTCTTACATATTGATTAGTCCTGGTTTGATTAGAAGCTTGAAGAACTTGTCATACGTCCAAACAGGCTAAACATGGATATCATGATTAGAAAGTGGAATAACTTCTTCAACATAACTCCTCTAGGATTTATTTAGGTTCATGAAAGACTCTCCACTGATTAATGGTTAAAAATCAAGGTTCTTACATAGTGATTTATCTTGGTTTGATTATAAGCTTAGAGAACTTGTCATGTGTCCAAATAGGCTAAACATGGATATCATGATTAGAAAGTGGAATAACTTCTTGGAGACTCCCACTGATTACTGGTTCCAAATCAAGCTTCTTACATATTGATTAATTCTGGTTTTATTAGAAGCTTGAAGAACTTGCCATATGTCCAAACAGGCTAAACATGAATATCATGATTAGAAAGTGGAATAAATTCTTCAACAAAACTCCTATGGGATTTATTCAACTTCATGAAATACATTCCACTGATTAATGGTTCCAAATCAAGCTTCTTACATATTGATTCATCCTTGTTTGATTAGAAGCTTGAAGAACTTTCTATATGTCCAAACAGACTAAACATGGATATCATGATTAGAAAGTGGAATAACTTCTTCAACATAACTCGTATGAGATTTATTCAATTTCTTTACACTGAATAATGGTTCCAAATCAAGCTTCTTACATATTGGTTAGTCCTTGTTTGATTAGAAGATTGAAGAACTTGTCATATGTCCAAACAGGCTAAACATGGATATCATGATTAGAAAGTGGAATAACTTCTTTAACATAACTCCTATGGGATTATTTCAACTTGATGGATACTTTACACTGAATAATGGTTCTAATCAATATTCTTACAGATTGATTCATCCTGGTTTGATTAGAAGCTTGAAGAACTTGACATATGTCCAAACAGGCTAAACAAGGATAACATGATTTTTTTTTTTTTTTTGTAACACGAAATATATTAAATCTCAAACTTCTAAGTGGATACAACAGGAGTCATAGTAGATGATAAAACCGGAGTTAGTTTCAACGGAATAATGAACAACAAAGAGTACAATAAAACAAAAGATAGGATGTTGGTGGGAGAGGCCTGCTCAGTGTGAAGAAATCCTTGGATGATCTTCACTTTTATCCCTGAATTGAAAGCTCCAACAACCTTGACATAGTCGTAAACGACGTTGATACACCCAAGCGAATGGGTTTGAAAGGGAGCTGAAAAGCTCGAATAACAGCTAGAACTAGTTACATAGTCCAACGAACAAAAGACCCTATCTTCATCAGTGATCTCTACAAAGATTGTCTTTGGGTAGCTAAGACAACTGATATCAACTCTAACACCGACGATGTTGATCCGGGAGACTAGGTGAATCTCGATTAATCCGGTATTCACATTGTTCGGTGAGCGGAATGGTAAGATGGTTGATGATATCTTCATCTCCGAATCCATAATTGTTTTTGATACTGAAAATACCAGACTGGATGAGAACGTCGGCAGTCATTGTCGGATGGGGTGCTGATGGTGAAGCTTTAGAATTAGATCTCGTGGGTGCTGAATGCACTTGACAATATAGGAAAGTTTTAGGTTTAGGCCCAATACATCAGTGGAGGCCCAAATACTTGAAGAGGTCCAAACGATTAGGTTTAGATCAAATGGTACGTTGGTACCACGGAAGCCGCCGGGAGAGGGAGACGGAGCACCCACTGGTAGCTGGTTGCATTCACCGGAGGCCTGAGTAGACACGACGGGTCTTGACGGGGAGGAGACAAAGCCATCCTCCGAGGAGACTGCGTTGGAGTCAAAGAAAGGGCCGGCCGGAGATGGAGCAAATGTTGATACAGTGGAGGCGGCTTGTGGCATAAGGCTCGAGTACATCACCCGCCATGGCACAAGGGATATTTGACGGTATGAGAGTGGAAAACCCCGATTCCCACTAGCCCATTCGTCGGGGGCTGTTGAGGTACGACACGGTTGCGGTGTGAGGACATGAGCCCATCGGAGACTGTCTTCAAACAGAGATGTCTTCATTGAAGCTTTAGGCGGCGAATAAAACACAGATCTGGGTGACAACCTAGGAGAGGCGAGCCTTAGACCAGAATTCCAGAGATTCCCGGAGCCAAAGTCAGAGCTGGGAGAGCTCAAACACCGATCCGAGACAGTGGCGACAGAGGGAACCGACGAGATGGTGATGGCGATGTAGAAGATGAAGATGACACAAAGGCTGAAGACGACGATGTAAGAAGCAACGGATGGTAAAAAGCAACTGGTGGAACAGATGGCCCGACGCCGGCGGCCAAAAGCCTCTCCAGCGTCGAGGAAGATAGGGTGCGGCGCGACCTCGAGAATCGGGACAGAGAGAGATTTCTTACTTGTATTTGCTTATTCGAAAGTAATCTTAGAGAACTGAAAAACAGGATAACATGATTAGAAAGTGGAATAACTTCTTCAACATAACTCCTATGGGATTTTTTTCAACTTCATGGAGACTCTCCACTGATTACTTGTTCCAAATCAAGCTTCTTACATATTGATTCATTCTGGTTTTATCAGAAGCTTGAAGAACTTGCCATATGTCCAAACAGGCTAAACATGGATATCATGATTAGAAAGTGGAATAAATTCTTCAACAAAACTCCTATGGGATCTATTTAACATCATGAAATACTCTCCACTGATTAATGGTTCCAAATCAAGCTTCTTACATATTGATTCATCCTTGTTTGATTAGAATCTTAAAGAACTTTCTATATGTCTAAATAGGCTAAACATGGATATCATGATTAGAAAGTGAAATATTTTCTTCAACATAACTCATATGAGATTTATTCAATTTCTTTGCACTGAATAATGGTTCCAAATCAAGCTTCTTACATATTGGTTAGTCATGGTTTGATTAGAAGCTTGAAGAACTTGCCATATGTCCAAACAAGCTAAACATGGATATCATGATTAAAAAGTGGAAAACTTCTTCAGTATAACTCCTATGAGATTTATTCAACTTCATGAAAGAAGCTCCACTGATTAATGGTTAAAAATCAAGCTTCTTACATAGTGATTCATCATGGTTTTATTATAAACTTGAAGAACTTGCCATATGTCCAAATAGGCTAAACATGGATATAATGATTAGAAAGTGGAATAACTTCTTCAACATAACTCCTATGGGATTTTTTAAATTTCATGGATACTTTACACTGAATAATGGTTCCAGATCAAGCTTCTTACATATTGATTAGTCCTGGTTTGATTAGAAGCTTGAAGAACTTGCCATATGTCCAAACAGGCTAAACATGGATATCATGATTAGAAAGTGGAATAACTTCTTTAACATAACTCCTCTGTGATTTATTTAACTTCATGAAAGTCTCTCCACTGATTAATGGTTAAAAATCAAGGTTCTTACATAGTGATTCATCATGGTTTGATTATAAGCTTGAAGAACTTGTCATGTGTCCAAATAGGCTAAACATCGATATCATGATTAGAAAGTGGAATAACTTCTTTAACATAACTCCTATGGGATTTTTTCAACTTGATGGATACTTTACACTGAATAATGGTTCTAATCAAGATTCTTACAGATTAATTCATCCTGGTTTGATTAGAAGCTTGAAGAACTTGACATATGTCCAAACATGCTAAACAAGGATAACATGATTAGAAACTGGAATAACTTCTTCAACATAACTCCTATGGGATTTTTTTCAACTTCATGGAGACACTCCACTGATTACTTGTTCCAAATCAAGCTTCTTACATACTGATTCATTCTGGTTTTATTAGAAGCTTGAAGAACTTGCCATATGTCCAAACAGGCTAAACATGGATATCATGATTAGAAAGTGGAATAAATTCTTCAACAAAACTCCTATGGGATTTTTTCAATTTCATGGATTCTTTACACTGAATAATGGTTCCAGATCAAGCTTCTTACATATTGATTAGTCCTGGTTTGATTAGAAGCTTGAAGAACTTGCCATACGTCCAAACAGGCTAAACATGGATATCATGATTAGAAAGTGGAATAACTTCTTCAACATAACTCCTCTAGGATTTATTTAACTTCATGAAAGACTCTCCACTGATTAATGGTTAAAAATCAAGGTTCTTACATAGTGATTTATCTTGGTTTGATTATAAGCTTAGAGAACTTGTCATGTGTCCAAATAGGCTAAACATGGATATCATGATTAGAAAGTGGAATAACTTCTTGGAGACTCTCCACTGATTACTGGTTCCAAATCAAGCTTCTTACATATTGATTAATTCTGGTTTTATTAGAAGCTTGAAGAACTTGCCATATGTCCAAACAGGCTAAACATGAATATCATGATTAGAAAGTGGAATAAATTCTTCAAAAAAACTCCTATGGGATTTATTCAACTTCATGAAATACATTCCCATGATTAATGGTTTCAAATCAAGCTTCTTACATATTGATTCATCCTTGTTTGATTAGAAGCTTGAAGAACTTTCTATATGTCCAAATAGGCTAAACATGGATATCATGATTAGAAAGTGGAATAATTTCTTCAATATAACTCCTATAGGATTTTTTAAACTTCATGGAGACTCTACACTGATTAATGGTTCCAAATCAAGATTCTTACATATTGATTCATCCTGGTTTGATTAGAAGCTTGAAGAGCTTGTCATATGTCCAAATAGGCTAAACATGGATATCGTGATTAGAAAGTGGAATAACTTCTTCAACATAACTCCTATGGGATTTTTAAAACTTCATGGATACTTTCCACTGATTAATGGTTCCAACTCAAGCTTCCTACATATTGATTCATCCTGGTTTGATTAGAAGCTTGAAGAACTTGTCATATGTCCAAACATGATAAACATGGATATCATGATTAGAAAGTGGAATAACTTCTTCAACATAACTCCTATGAGATTTTTTTTCAACTTCATGGAGACTCTCCACTGATTACTGGTTCCAAATCAATCTTCTTACATATTGATTAATCCTGGTGTGATTAGAAGCTTGTAGAACTTGCTATGTGTCCAAATAGACAAAACATGGAAATCATGATAAGAAAGTGAAATAACTTCTTCAACATAACTCCTCTGAGATTTATTCAACTTTATGAAAGACTCTCCACTGATTAATGGTTCCAAATCAACCTTCTTACATAGTGATTCATCCTAGATTGATTAGAAGCTTAAAGAACTTGCCATATGTCCAAACAGGCTAAGCATGGATATCATGTTAGAAAGTGAAATACCTTCTTTAACATAACTCTTATGGGATTTTTCAACTTCATGGTGCTCTCCACGGATTTATGGTTCCAAATCAAGCTTCTTACATATTGATTCATCCTGGTGTGATTAGAAGCTTGAAGAACTTGCCATATGTCCAAATAGACTAAACATGGATATCATGATTAGAAAGTGAAATAACTTCTTCAACATAACTCCTATGAGATTTATTAAACATCATGAAAGACTCTCCACAGATTAATGGTTCCAAATTAAGCTTCTTACATAGTGACTCATCATGGTTTGATTAGAAGCTTGAAGAACTTGTCATATGTCCAAATAGACTAAACATGGATATCATGATTAGAAAGTTGAATAACTTCCTCCACATAACTCCTATAGTATTTTTTACAACTTCATGGAGACTCTCCACTGATTAATGGTTCCAAAGCAAGCTTCTTACATATTGAATCATAATTGTTTGATTAAAAGCTTGAAGAACTTGCCATATGTCCAAATAGGCTAAACATGGATATCATGATTAAAAAGTGGAATAACTTCTTCAACATAACTGGTATGATATTTATTCAATTTCTTTACACTGAATAATGGTTCCAAATCAAGCTTCTTACATATTGGTTAGTCCTGGTTTGATTAGACGCTTGAAGAACTTGCTATATGTCCAAACAGGCTAAACATGGATATCATGATTAAAAAGTGGAAAACTTCTTCAACATAACTCCTATGAGATTTATTCAACTTCATGAAAGACACTCCACTGATTAATTGTAAAAAATCAAGCTTCTTACATAGTGATTCATCATGGTTTGATTATAAACTTGAAGAACTTGCCATATGTCCAAATAGGATGAACATGGACATCATGATTAGAAAGTGGAATGACTTCTTCAAAATAACTCCTACGGGATTTTTTCAATTTCATGGATACTTTACACTGATTACTAGTTCCAGATCAAGCTTCTTACATATTGATTAGTCCTGGTTTGATTAGAAGCTTGAAGAACTTGCCATATGTCCAAACATGCTAAACATGTATATCATGATTAGAAAGTGGAATAACTTCTTCAACATAACTCATCTGTGATTTATTTAACTTCATGAAAGACTCTCCACTGATTAATGGTTAAAAATCAAGGTTCTTACATATTGATTCATCATGGTTTGATTATAAGCTTGAAGAAATTGTCATGTTTCCAAATAGGCTAAACATGGATATCATGATTAGAAAGTGGAATAACTTCTTTAACATAACTCCTACGGTATTTTTTCAATTTCATGGATACATTACACTGAATAATGGTTCTAATCAAGATTCTTACAGATTGATTCATCCTGGTTTGATTAGAAGCTTGAAGAACTTGACATATGTCCAAACAGGCTAAACAAGGATAACATGATTAGAAAGTGGAATAACTTCTTCAATATAAATCCTATGGGATTTTTTTCAACTTCATGGAGACTCTCCACTGATTACTGGTTCCAAATCAAGCTTCTTACATATTGATTTATTCTGGTTTTATTAGAAGCTTGAAGAACTTGCCATATGTCCAAACAGGCTAAATATGGATATCATAATTAGAAAGTGGAATAAATTCTTCAACAAAACTCCTATGGGATATATTCAACTTCATAAAATACTCTCCACTGATTAATGGTTCCAAATCAAGCTTCTTACATATTGATTCATCCTTGTTTGGTTAGAAGCTTGAAGAACTTTCTATATGTCCAAATAGGCTAAACATGGATATCATGATTAGAAAGTGGAATATTTTCTTCAATATAACTCCTATAGGATTTTTTAAACGTCATGGAGACTCTACACTGATTAATGGTTCCAAATCAAGATTCTTACATATTGCTTCATCCTGGTTTGATTAGAAGCTTCAAGAGCTTGTCATATGTCCAAATAGGCTAAACATGGATATCATGATTTGAAAGTGGAATAACTTCTTCAACATAACTCCTATGGGGTTTTTAAAACTTCATGGATACTTTCCACTGATTAATGGTTCCAAATCAAGCTTCCTACATATTGATTCATCCTTGTTTGATTAGAAGCTTGAAGAACTTGTCATATGTCCAAATAGGATAAACATGGATATCATGATTAGAGAGTGGAATAACTGGTTCCAAATCAATTTTCTTACATATTGATTCATCCTGGTGTGATTAGAAGCTTGAAGAACTTGCCATGTGTCCAAATAGACTAAACATGGAAATCATGATAAGAAAGTGAAATAACTTCTTCAACATAACTCCTCTGAGATTTATTCAACTTCATGAAAGACTCTCCACTGATTAATGGTTCCAAATTAAGCTTCTTACATAGTGATTCATCCTGGATTGATTAGAAGCTTGAAGAACTGCCATATGTCCAAACAGGCTAAGCATGGATATCATGTTATAAAGTTTAATAACTTCTTCAACATAACTCTTATGGGATTTTTCAACTTCATGGATACTCTCCACGGATTTATGGTTCCAAATCAAGCTTCTTACATATTGATTCATCCTGGTGTGATTAGAAGATTGAAGAACTTGCCATATGTCCAAATAGACTAAACATGGATATCATGATTAGAAAGTGAAATAACTTCTTCAACATAACTCCTATGAGATTTTTTAAACATCATGAAAGACTCTCCACAGATTAATGGTTCCAAATTAAGCTTCTTACATAGTGACTCATCATGGTTTGATTAGAAGCTTGAAGAACTTGTCATATGTCCAAACATGATAAACATGGATATCATGATTGGAAAGTGGAATAACTTCTTCAACATAACTCCTATGATATTTTTTTCAACTTCATGGAGACTCTCCACTGATTACTGGTTCCAAATCAATCTTATTACATATTGATTCATCCTGGTGTGATTAGAAGTTTGAAGAACTTGCCATATGTCCAAATAGACTACACATGGATATCATGATTAAAAAGTGAAATAACTTCTTCAACATAACTCCTATGAGATTTATTCAACTTCATGAAAGACTCTCCACTGATTAATGGTTCCAAATCAAGCTTCTTACATAGTGATTCATCCAGGACTGATTAGAAGCTTGAAGAACTTGCCATATGTCCAAACAGGCTAAGCATGGATATCATGTTAGAAAGTGAAATAACTTCTTCAACATAACTCTTATGGGATTTTTCAACTTCATGGATACTCTCCACGGATTTATGGTTCCAAATCAAGCTTCTTACATATTGATTCATCCTGGTGTGATTAGAAGCTTGAAGAACTTGTCATACGTCCAAATAGACTAAACATGGATATCATGATTAGAAAGTGAAATAACTTCTTCAACATAACTCCTATGAGATTTATTAAACATCATGAAAGACTCTCCACAGATTAATGATTCCAAATTAAGCTTCTTACATAGTGAATCATCATTGTTTGATTAGAAACTTGAAGAACTTGTCGTATGTCGAAATAGACTAAACATGGATATCATGATTAGAAAGTCGAATAACTTCTTCAACATAACTCCTATAGTATTTTTTCAACTTCATGGAGACTCTCCCCTGATTAATGGTTCCAAATCAATTTTCTTACATATTGAATCATCCTGGTTTGATTAAAAGCTTGAAGAACTTGCCATACGTCCAAATAGGCTAACCATGGATATCATGATTAAAAAGTGGAATAACTTCTTCAACATAACTCGTAGGAGATTTATTCAATTTCTTTACACTGAATAATGGTTCCAAATCAAACTTCTTACATATTGGTTAGTCCTGGTTTGATTAGAAGCTTGAAGAACTTACCATATGTCCAAACATGCTAAACATGGATATCATAATTAGAAAGTGGAAAACTTCTCCAGTATAACTCCTATGAGATTTATTCAACTTCATGAAAGACGCTCCACTAATTAATGGTTAAAAATAAAGCTTCTTACATAGTGATTCATCATGGTTTGATTATAAACTTGAAGAACTTGCCTTATGTCCAAATAGACTAAACATGGATATCATGATTAGAAAGTGGAATAACTTCTTCAACATAACTCCTATGGGATTTTTTCAATTTCATGGATACTTTACACTGAATAATGGTTCCAGATCAAGCTTCTTACATATTGATTAGTCCTGGTTTGATTAGAAGTTTGAAGAACTTGCCATATGTCCAAACAGGCTAAACATGGATATCATGATTAGAAAGTGGAATAATTTCTTCAACATAACTCCTCTAGGATTTATTTAACTTCATGAAAGACTCTCCACTTATTAATGGTTAAAAATCAAGGTTCTTACATAGTGATTCATCATGGTTTGATTATAAGCTTGAAGAACTTGTCATGTGTCCAAATAGGCTAAACATGGATATCATGATTAGAAAGTGGAATAACTTCTTTAACATAACTCCTATGAGATTTTTTCAATTTCATGGATATTTTACACTGAATAATGGTTCTAATCAAGATTCTTACAGATTGATTCATCATGGTTTGATTAGAAGCTTGAAGAACTTGACATATGTCCAAACAGGCTAAACAAGGAGACTCTCCACTGCTTACTCTCCACTGATTACTGGTTCCAAATAAGGCTTCTTACATATTGATTCATTCTAGTTTTATTAGAAGTTTGAAGAACTTGTCATATGTCCAAACAGGATAAACATGGATATCATGATTAGAAAGTGGAATAACTTCTTCAACATAACTCCTATGATATTTTTTTCAACTTCATGGAGACTCTCCACTGATTACTGGTTCCAAATAAAGCTTCTTACATATTGATTCATTCTGGTTTGATTAGAAGCTTGAAGAACTTGCCATATGTCCAAACAGGCAAAACAGGGATATCATGATTTAAAAGTGGAAAAAATTCTTCAACATAACTCCTATTGGATTTATTCAACTTCATGAAATACTCTCTACTGATTAATGGTTCCAAATCAAGTTTCTTACATATTGATTCATCCTTGTTTGATGAGAAGCTTGAAAAACTTTCCATATGTTTAAATAGGCTAAACATGGATATCATGATTAGAAAGTGGAATATTTTCTTCAACATAACTCATATGGGATGTTTTAAACTTCATGGAGACTCTAAACTGATTAATGGTTCCAAATCAAGATTCTTACATATTGATTCATCCTGGTTTGATTAGAAGTTTCAAGAACTTGTCATATGTCCAAAAAGGCTAAACATGGATATCATGATTAAAAAGTGGAATAACTTCTTCAACATAGCTCCTATGGGATTTTTTAAACTTCATGGATACTTTCCACTGATTAATGGTTCCAAATAAAGGTTCTTACGTATTGATTCATCATGGTTTGATTAGAAGCTTGAAAAACTTGTCTGTCCAAAAAGGCTAAACATGGATATCATGATTAGAAAGTTGAATATCTTCTTCAACATAACTCCTATGGTATTTTTTTAACTTCATGGATAATTTCCAATGATTAATGGTTCCAAATCAAGCTTCTTACATATCAATTAGTCTTGGTTTGATTAGAAGCTTGAAGAACTTGTCATGTGTCCAAACAGGCTAAACATGGATATTATGATTAGAAAGTGGAATAACTTCTTCAACATAACTCCTATAGGATTTTTTCAACTTCATGTTGATTCTCTACTGATTAATGGTTCCAAATCAATATTATTATATATTGATTCATCTTGGTTTGATTAGAAGCTTGAAAAACTTGACATATGTCCAAACAGGCTAAACAAGGATATCATGATTAGAAAGTGGAATAACTTCTTCAACATAACTCCTATGGGATTTTTTTTTGAACTTCATGGAGACTCTCCACTGATTAATGGTTCAAAATCAAGGTTCTTACATATTGATTACTTTTGGTTTGATTAGAAGCCTGAAGAACTTGCCATATGTCCAAACAGGCTAAACATGGATACCATGATTAGAAAGTGGAATAACTTCTTCAACATAACTCTTATGTGATTTTTTCAACTTCATGGAGACTCTCCACTGACTAATGGTTCCAAATCAAGCTTCTTACATATTGATTACTCCTGTTTTGATTATAAGCTTGAAGAACTTGCCATATTTTCAAACATGCTAAACATGGATATCATGATTAGAAAGTGGAATAATTTCTTCAACATAACTCCTATGGGATTTTTTCAACTTCATGGAGACTCTCCACTGATTAGTGGTTCCTAATCAAGATTCTTACAGATTGATTCATCCTGGTTTGATTAGAAGCTTGAAGAACTTGACATATGTCCAAACAGGCTAAACAAGGATAACATGATTCGAAAGTGGAATAACTTCTTCAACATAACTCCAATGTTATTTTTTCCAACTTCATGAGGACTCTCCACTGATTACTGGTTCCAAATCAGCTTCTTACATATTGATTCATTCTGGTTTGATTAGAAGCTTGAAGAACTTGCCATATGTCCAAACAGGCAAAACATGGATATCATGATTAGAAAGTGGAATATTTTCTTCAACATAACTCCTATGGATTTTTTTAAACTACATGGAGACTCTACACTGATTAATGGTTCTAAATCAAGATTCTTACATATTGATTTATCCTGGTTTGATTAGAAGCTTGAAGAACTGGTCATATGTCCAAACAGACTAAACATGGATATCATGATTAAAAAGTCGAATAACTTCTTCAACATAACTCCTATGAGATTTTTTCAACTTCATGAAATACTCTCCTCTGATTAATGGTTCCAAATCAAGCTTCTTACATATTGATTCATCCTTGTTTGATTAGAAGCTTGAAGAACTTTCCATATGTCCAAATAGGCTAAACATGGATATCATGATTAGAAAGTGGAATACTTTCTTCAACATAACTCCTATGGGATTTTTTAAACTTCATGGAGACTCTACACTGATTAATGGTTCCAAATCAAGATTCTTACATATTGATTCATCCTGGTTTGATTAGAAGCTTGAAGAACTGGTCATATGTCCAAACAGACTAAACATGGATATCATGATTACAAAGTCGAATAACTTCTTCAACATAACTCCTATGAGATTTATTCAACTTCATAAAACACTTTCCACTGATTAATGGTTTCAAATCAAGATTCTTAGATATTGATTCATCCTTGTTTGATTAGAAGCTTCAAGAACTTGTCATATGTCCAAACAGGTTAAACATGGATATCTTGATTAGAAAGTGGAATAACTTCTTCAACATAACTCCTATGGATTTTTTTCAACTTCATGTTGACTATCCACTGATTAATGGTTCCAAATCAATATTCTTAGATATTGATTCATCTTGGTTTGATTAGAAGCTTAAAGAACTTGACATATGTCCCAACAGGCTATACAAGGATATCATGATTAGAAAGTGGAATAACTTCTTCAACATAACTCCTATGGGATTTTTTTAACTTCATGGATACTTTACAATGATTAATGGTTCCAAATCAAGCTTCTTCCATATTGATTAGTCCTGGTTTGATTAGAAGCTTGAAGAACTTGCCATATGTCCAAACAAGCTAAACATGGATATCATGATTAGAAAATGGAATAACTTCTTCCACATAACTCCTATGGGATTTATTCAACTTCATGGAGACTCTCAACTGATTAGTGGTTCCTATTCAAGATTTTTACAGATTGGTTCATCCTGGTTTGATTAGAAACTTGAAGAACTTGCCATATGTCCAAACAGGCTAAACATGGATATCATGATTAGAAAGTGGAATAATTTTTTTAACATAACTCCTATGAGATTTTTTCACCTTCATGAAAGACTCTCCACTGATTAATGTTTACAAATCAAGCTTCTTACATATTGATTCATCCTGGTCTGATTAGAAGCTTGAAGAAATTGCCATATGTCCAAACAGGCTAAACATGGATATCATGATTAGAAAGTGGAATAACTTCTTCAACATAACTCCTATGAGATTTTTTCAACTTCATGAAAGACTCTCCACTGATTAATGGTTACAAATCAAGCTTCTTACATATATATTCATCCTTGTTTGATTAGAAGCTTGAAGAACTTTGCCATATGTCCAAACAGGCTAGACATGGATATCATGATTAGAAAGTGGAAAAAATTCTTCAACATAACTCCTATGGGATTTATTCAACTTCATGAAATACTCTCCACTGATTAATGGTTCCATATCAAGTTTCTTACATATTTATTCATCCTTGTATGATTAGAAGCTTGAAGAACTTTCCATATGTCCAAATAGGCTAAACATGGATATCATGATTAGAAAGTGGAATATTTTCTTCAACATAACTCCTATGAGATTTTTAAAACTTCATGGAGACTCTAAACTGATTAATGCTTCCAAATCAAGATTGTTACATATTTATTCATCTTGGTTTCATTAGAAGCTTGAAGAACTTGACATATGTCCAAACAGGCTAAACAAGGATATCATGATTAGAAAGTGGAAAAACTTTTTCAACATAACTCCTATGAGATTTTTTTCAACTTCATGGAGACTCTCCACTGATTACTTGTTCCAAATCAAGCTTCTTACATATTGATTTATTCTGGTTTGAATAGAAGCTTGAAGAACTTGTCATATGTCCAAACAGGCGAAACATAGATATCTTGATTAGAAAGTGGAATATCTTCTTCAACATAAATCCTATGGGATTTTTTCAACCTCATGGAGACTCTTCACTGATTAATGATTACAAATCAAGCTTCTTAAATATTGATTCATCCTTGTTTGATTAGAAGCTTGAAGAACTTGTCATATGTCCAAACAAGCTAAACATGGATATCATGATTAGAAAGTGGAATAACTTCTTCAACATAACTCCTATGAGATTTATTCAACTTCATGAAAGACTCTTCACTGATTAATGATTACAAATCAAGCTTCTTACATATTGATTCATCCTGGTCTGATTAGAAGCTTGAAGAAATTGCCATATGTCCAAACAGGCTAAACATGGATATCATGATTAGAAAGTGGAATAACTTCTTCAACATAACTCCTATGAGATTTTTTCAACTTCATGAAAGACTCTCCACTGATTAATGGTTACAAAACAAGCTTCTTACATATATATTCATCCTTGTTTGATTAGAAGCTTGAAGAACTTGTCATATGTCCAAACAGGCTAAACATGGATATCATGATTAGAAAGTGGAATAACTTCTTCAACAAAACTCCTATAAGATTTATTCAACTTCATGTAATACTCTCCACTGATTAATGGTTCCAAATCAAGCTTCTTACATATTGATTCATCCTTGTTTGATTAGAAGCTTGAAGAATTTTCCATATGTCCAAATAGGCTAAACATGGATATCAAGATTAAAAAGTGGAATATTTTCTTCAACATAACTCCTATGAGATTTTTTAAACTT